>JAECUM010043689.1:0-13308 GCA_016617855.1 Megalonaias nervosa
AGCTGTCCCAGATTTTTGTGCCGTTTTCATGATCTATGTGCTTGTTGTCTGTCTTCGTCTGCGTTATTGTATTCGCCATGCACTGGCTGTTCTATTCGAATGTGTTTATTCATCTTCTTGTATTGGAAACGAAAAAAATTAGACTTTTTCTCAGCTGTCTTGCTCCACTGTTCCAGTTTCCTTTGTTATCGAGCAAACCGCCATCACGCGATACTCGCCAGGCCACCCATTTATGCTATGATGGACCCTCATTAATTGCGTTAAATGACCTCTCCTTGGCTCTCGACACTACATTGTGCACTAGACTGAACGACCTGGGACTACATTCATCATTCCATAACTGTAAACGGAAGCGAGAAAAGAAGCGTTGTTTCAAAGCTGGCCGGCGTAGAACAGGAAGAAAAATTCCAGTTATCTCCCTTTCGCCCTTTCCGGCACAGAAATGTAAAAATTCGGCCGTTAATTTAGACAACCTAATTCAAATTCCAATTAAATCGTCAACCTTTGTGTCAACTATCGAAGAGATACCACTGGGCATTGCATTATTCAACGCCCAATCAGTAGGACCATCGGAAAAGCGCACAGAAATAGTTAATTTTATCAACGATCAGAATATCGACGTCTTTTTCCTGACAAGAACATGGCTAAAAATATCAGGCGATGAACCCAAGTGCCCGGATCTAACACCCACCGGTTACTCCATCAAGTCGTTCCCCCGCCACTCTCGCGGAGGTGGAATTGCTGTCATCGCAAAGAACTCCATGATCAACCGTCTTAACTACACTACAACCTTCAATTTTAACCACACATCGTTTGATCTAGTCCAAACTACACTCACACTGGAACAAAGGTCAGTCCATTTTTTTCTGCCTCTACCGCCCTCCCCCTGGTAGAAAAAAACAAGCTGACAGAATCTCTCTTTTTGGAGCAGTTTCCGAATCTCCTGGAGTATGGAAATTCGATAGGTGGCAACCTGATTATTCTTGGAGATTTCAACTTTCACTTTGACTGTCCTGGAAACCCATGCACGTCAAAACTCCTAGATTCCATTCACGTCTTCAACCTCAAACAGTCAGTTAGCCAACCCACCCATAAACATGGTCACATTTTAGACTGGATCCTTTACAGACCTGATAATATTATTCTACAGTCCTCCCTGGTGTCCCACGAACTTTCATCCGATCACCTCTGCATTATATGCCATCTTGACGTATCAGTCCCTAACCCTCCACCTTTATTTGCTACTAAGAGAAACCTACGTATGATAAACAGAACCAAACTAATGCATGACATCCAAGCAAACCTAACAACTAGCTTACCTCCTACAGCAGAACAACTTGATAACTGCCTGCGTTCATTGCTTGACAAACATGCCCTAGCAACCAAGTGCAGAGTAGGAATTCCGAAGTGTTCTCCGTGGTATAGCAGTGTTAGGGATCAGCTTCGCACTGCTAAAAGAGACCGCCGTGAAGCTGAGAGGCTTTGGCTTTCCACCAGACTCACTATTCATAAGCAGATCTATGATGCTGCTAAGAAAAATGTCACAAACATAGTCCATGCAGCGAAATCAGCCCACTACAGTACTAAGATCACGGAAAGTTCCAGCTGCAAAGAACTATTTGAGATTGCTAACAAGCTAATGTCAAGGAACAAATGTACACCACTTCCAGCTACCTTCTCTCCAGTCGACCTTCCGGACCTGTTTGCAAATTTCTTCCGTGACAAAGTACAAACCATCAGAGATAAACTTGACAACACAATTTCAGTTGACTCGTCATCACCATACAGTTGCGATACACAATTTCAGCGGCAACCATTAGCAGCATTTGAACCTGTTTCTATGGATTTAGTACGTACAATCGTCATGAAGGTGCACCAAAGTCATGTGAACTTGATCCGATTCCGACGTGACTGCTACTATAGTGCTTGGATCCAATATTTCCTTCACTAACTGATGTTATTAATACCTCTCTCTCATCCGGGGAATTCCCATCATTTTACAAAACTGCCATTGTAAAGCCTCTGCTGAAGAAACCAACACTCTACCATAATGATTTAAAGAACCACCGCCCAGTTTCTAATCTCCCATTCATGTCAAAAATCTTAGAAAAAGTTGTTCTATACCAACTTGTATCTCATCTGAATTCAAACAGTCTTTTTAGCAATGTACAGTCTGCATATCGCCCTTGCCACAGTACTGAAACTACTCTTCTGAAAGTAGTCAATGACCTTCTCTCTGCTTTGGATAGCGGAAAGATTACAGTCCTCATTCTCCTTGACTTGTCTGCAGCATTTGACACTATAGACCATGATATATTACTTCAACGTCTCCAGCATGTATTTGGCTTTCATGATACGGTCTTACTATGGTTCAAGTCCCACTTGGTCAACAGTACACAAATTGTGTCCGCAAATGGAAAACACTCCAGCCCAGTTGATCTATGCTGTGGTGTTCCACAGGGGTCTGTTCTTGGACCTGTTCTCTTCATTCTATACACTCAGCCACTCTCAAGTGTCATAGATCATCATCCAGTGTCTCACCAGTTGTATGCTGATGACACCCAAATATACAAATCTCGCCATCCAACTGAAGTTGAAGCTACCATTCAAGGCGTGAAATCATGGATGACATGTAACAAGCTACAGATTAATGATGATAAAACTGAAGCCATCCTGATTACAACACAAAGACTTTCTCACTCACATCCATTACCTCAGACAGTAAATATCAGCAACACCAATATTAAATTCACACAGTCAGTACGAAACCTCGGTGTTACTCTTGACAGTACTCTCTCATTGCACCAACATATCATGAACGTATGCAAGGCTGCATATCTTGAGCTGAGACGCATCAGCTCCATTCGCAAGTATCTTTCAGTTGATGCCACTAAAACACTTGTGTGTTCCTTAGTACTTTCAACACTGGACTATTGTAACTCAATTCAGTCTGGTTCGTCTCAATATCTACTTCAGAAACTTCAAAAAGTTCAAAACACAGCTTCTCGGATCATCCTTAGAGTACCACGATCAGAGCACGCCTCTCCCCTGCTCTCTACCCTACACTGGCTATCCATTCGATCCAGAATTAAACACAAAGTTTGTTCTCTGTGCTACATTTCACTGACGGGCTCAAGTCCAACATACCTATCTGTCCTCACCCATGTGTACACACCTGCAAGATACTTACGCTCCTCTTCTGACACTCGTATTCTCATTATTCCCACTATGAAGATGAAATCATATGTACAATGCTCTTTCGCATACCAGGGCCCAGCAACGTGGAACGAATTGCCCACTGCACGTAGACACAAAGACACAGTGATCTCATTCAAGAGCGCTCTTAAAACTCACCTATTTCAACTGCAAGAACAGACTTAAAAACATAATAATGTATCCTTACCTTAAATATCTACAGCATGTTTTCCGTTTCTAATATCGTGGGGTTTTTTTTATTTTTGTAATCATATCATTATATATGTTTTTTAGGTGTTGTGAAATGTTCTAAAGCGGTTAGAGCTTCTAAAGATTAGGCGCTATACAAAGTCCTCAATATTATTATTATTATTATTATTATTATTATTATTATTGTGTATTATTATTATATATATATATATATATATATATATATATATATATATATATATATATATATATATATATATATAACATATATACTACTACTATATATATATATATATATATATATATATATATATATATATATATCTATATATCTATAAAACACTTTACAAATCCTAACTTACTAATCGTTATATTGTCAATCTTAAGTTATTAAATTCGGGGATAGAAACAAAAATGGGGGTCCTACTATTTATTCGATCCATGTATTTTAGAAACATCTCGACAACTTTTCGCCCAGCTATTGTAGTAAAGTTTTATTAAAAGAGAAAAGAAACTGAGAAACTAATAGTTAAGTTTTGTAAAATAGTTCAGAGATGAACACTAAAAGGTCGGAAATGGGTAATAGACAATACAAAAGCATGTTTTGTTGTTCTTTTAAAGTATCGAAATAAACGTGAGAAAAGTACAATAACAGCTTAACAATATATTATGAAATGTAAATGGCTGGATGAAAATCCCTTGTATGGATTCATTGAAAATGTTCGACAACATGCTTTGACAATCGACAATAATGAACAAACATTACCTACCATTAACGACTCTGCAAATATGCCACTACTGGCGTTGTCTTTAAGTATAACGTTTATATATGCACATACACAGAAATGCAAATTGCTCTAATATATACTCTGTACTAAATGTCAACATGGACATTTTCAACTGAATTAAAGCCCCTTACGTCAGGTAATAAAATACTATTTTTCATGCTAAACGCCACCTGTCATTCCAGTTTTCTTTAGATTGATATTAGATAAATCTAATCTGATGATATCCACTTAAAGTAAATTCAATATTAATTATTAGAATCTCCTCACTGTACATGTAATGTATATCCAGGTAATATGCACAAAGGTATTTATTGTTATTGCTGGGATCAATTCAGTTTCATTGTTTTGATATTGGCTGCAATAAAATTAAACCAGACATGTTAAAATCCACTTTGACTCCTCCAAGTTTATCGCCAGGTCATTACGGTACTGACACGGTATTGTTACATTCCTGGTCACAAGTCATTAATCATCCAAATATTGATTCATTATAGTGCCTATCTTCATCCCTACCTACCTAATTAAATACTTAAATCGACTGATTATTTGCTGATTTTATTATTTTGTATATTTCAGTGGATATTTCCTAGCATCTGACAATGAGGGTCATACTTAATATGTGCTATGTTTTAGCTTCCATCTTCTTGATCTTTACATACACAGAATGTAGCTGTTTACAGAAATGTCAGTGCAGAGATGCGGGGAACTATTCCAGTGTGTGTCGGTTTGAAAGACATCCAGAAGCAAACATTACAGCAGACGTTTTGTTTGATTTTCCGGTTGGAAACATTCAACACTTAACACTTGAATTCAACGCTGACAAGTATTTTATTTTTTCAAAATTTCCCTTCAAAGACTTTTTCCAATTTGGATTCTGTTTGTTAAGAGACCTGTACATCATCAGTGATACAGATATAATTGAAGAAAAGACTTCAGTTTTCCGAATGGAGGAGCTACAGGTTTTGCCACATCTGTCTAAGTTTTCTTTTCACGTTCAAAATGCGCAAATTGTTGCAGCGAATATGCCATTACAGCTCAGGATTCGGCAACTGGATATTAGTTTTTCGAGAGCTATAAGTTTAGATCAGCTCTGCAGAATTGTCAATTTTTTAGGACCTGCTTTGGAAGAAGTTTATGCAGAAGGAATAAATAGTGGTGATTTGGACAAATTTACAGGAATTCTCACTGATACCTTTTTCTCTTGTTTTCAAAATACCAGTCTTCAAATTTTATACATCCCTGATGCACACATAAAGGTATTAGCAAGTCCAAATCTAAACCTGTATATACCATCCTTAAAAATTCTCGATGTGTCACGAAACCATGTTGTCATCAGCAAAGAAACATTTCTAGCTATATTTAAGTTAACTAAATTGGAAAACCTTATTCTTTCTGATGTTCCATTTCTCAGAAGTAAAAGGGATCAAACATGTGAATACGACAAATGGAGTTTTCAAAGAAGTAACTTTGAGCTTTGCGGCTACTTCCCAGATGGGTCAACACAACACCAGTTACAGGATCTCGAAGTTATTGACATTGGTGGCAGCAATGACTGTCATAAAATCAACGCTTTTTACTGTGCACATGCAACTCAATGTCTTTTCCCCGATAAAAATGGTCTTCGCGAATTATATTTGGATCACATTTGTATTATAAGATTCGACATGCTTTTCGGTGGCTTAAACCGACTTGAAAAATTAGATTTTTCTTTTAACTTGTGCGAATACATTTCATTTCTTGTACTCTCCAGCATGCTGTCTCTGAGGACTCTACTTTTGAACGGGAACTCTCTTTCGAAGATGGAGGAAAGTGATCCTGAGGAACTGAGGATCCTGTTTCGGGAGAACCGTAAACTTCAGTCTCTGAATCTCTCAGCAAACGGGTTTTCTCAACTTCCCTCGGACATATTTGCTACAAATAAAAACCTTGAAGTTTTAGATATTTCAGAAAACTTCTTGCTTAATACCGATTGGCTGACAAGTGCTTTGGTGCATCTGCGTTCAGTAATTCTCACTGAAAACCGCATCATGACCATAGATACTCGAACAAGGCAGGTGATGGAGGACTCTGCAAATAGGTATAATTACTCGATTGTTCAAGTAACTGGAATTCATCTTACGTTAGCTAGCAACCCAATAAGTTGCAGTTGTGACCAGGAAGACATGTTACATTGGTTATCAAATAATAAACGGTACGTAATCGACATTAATGAAATAGTCTGTGCTGAAACCGGGCGTTTTATTTCTACTTACACGGACGACATTGATACTTACATGCATATGTGTGAGTTTCAGAGATACAAAAGTCTTTTTGCGCTATGTACCATTCCAATCATAGCGACCATCACTGTTGTTTTGTACATCAGGCATTATCGACACATTTTAAGAATCAGGCGGATCCGTAAACAGCTTGAAGAGTTTGTTGAGGATAATGTTCCCGTCAAGCAAACATTTCTTCTATACCTTGCATACAGCCTTTCTGATAGTGACATGGTTTTGAGTAACATTTTTCCTGTGCTAGAAAGCAAACTCCAGAAGGAAGTCGGAATTCACGGTAATCTTGTTTGTATATCAGATCGAGACTTTGATGTTGGGGTCAGTATCTCAGATGAGATCATAAATGCCGTTTCATCGTCATCTGCCGTACTTTTCATCATCTCAAAGGAGTTTGCACGCAGCCGATGGTGCGAATTTGAGGCGGAAATTGCCCTATATCAAAGGAAACCAATCATCTTGGTAACAGTGGGACACGTGAGGATCAGATCTCTCCCCGCCTCTTTGAGAAAGGTCTGCTTCAAATGGACAAGACTGGAATGGCCAGGCACCGAGAATCAAGACAAATTAGAAAGTTTCTGGAAAAAGCTGGTAACAGCCATCATTAAATACACAGCTGATGTTGCCTTAGTGAATGAAACACAGTTGTAGTGTCTCCGTCTCATGGACAAGTGTTCAAACGAATTATTTTTCTGTATTTGTTCTTTATTTCTAAGACATGCAAGTAAACATATTCCATTCAAGAGATTATGCTTCAGTGAATATAATAAATATAAACTAAATAACACATGTCATGATGTAGCGGACTCAGTACAAAAAATTGTAGGTGTTGAATATCAGCAAATCAATTACTGTAGCTTTGGAGCTAGTTATCAGAATGAATACATGTAATTTCTGTTTTTGTTCCACCATTTTCTTCCAAATGTATGTTAACCAATACAACAATAGTTTTGAAAATTAAAGCCTGCAAAGTATCTACTGTATCGTGACATACGTTTTAACAGAATTTGTGCAGAAACTGTCTGAATGGAAAATATTACCATTTTGTATTTGATTAACGCACCCTGTCCTAAAAATTGGAGAGATATGGTTTCGTTGCAGGGTTTGGTCTTTCCTCTAGCAAGTACGATAAACACATGTAGAGGAATGAATACCCGGTACACACAGAATATTATTACTTCTAGCAAGTATGTATTTCTATTTTAAAATGCAAATGCTACATCCAAATCACTGGAATCGTATAATTCACTATCTGCAGTTTTATATAATCACGTTCCAATCTTTACCCGTGTTCAAAATATCGGCGCAATTGGTCAATATTGCTAAAACTATTGTTCAGTTGTGTTGGTTAGCTGCAACAAACATAAGAACAACAATATAAATCAAAAGAAGTTTTGATAACAATGCACCATCCGCCAATAGCTTTCAGTGCTATGTATAAATTTGAACCAACCTTGTAATTCCTCAAATTCCTAACTTCTTAAAGTGTGCAGTATTCCTCCAAATGCCTTCTAAAGAACATGGAAAGTGATCGCGCGGAAAGTGAACAATATAAATTTTTGGTATGCAATATAACTCTAAGCAAATATTCCTGCATTCCATAATTCGATGCAAGGAAACTAATTGTTTACGTTATTTAAAGGGATAAAAAGACACCAACAAAGATCGATACTTCCAAACGGTTAATAAATAAAGTCATTTACAAAATATGTTAATCTAGAGGAAGATGTCTCAAGTTGATGTTTTCTCCACTCGCGAAACCCACAAGCGATGCAAAATTTAAAATCTACCCATCACTCATGAACAAAAGGAGAACATAGTTGCATTTCAAACCTTTCCGTGGACAGGAACATTGCTGATTAAATCATGCGATATGAATTAGAAATTTAATATGAATTTTCTTAATGTTAAAGTATTGATTTCTTTCGTCTTCTTTCCTTTTACTACGTGGATGGAACAACAGCAAGCAAACTTGATAAGTCCGTCATGAATTTATACTTGTTATTTGACACGGGACTGGTTTGAATGTTTATTCTCAATGGACCTTAATACTGCCTGAAAAGTTATGTATAGGGTCACTGAAAAGAGGCAATATGACAAAAGAAGAGTGTTACTGTGAATAAAGATATTATCAGTTCCACATCGTATGCATAGATTCCAAAAACCTGATGTTATGATGCAGATGCTTTTACACCTCTGAATGATTATGTTTTCTTATTAGCATGATCATCATGGCTTACTTTGCTTCCCTTTAACCTACAAAACTTGTTGCCAATATCATGGCAGTGTAAAGTAAAAGTAATATCCTTCCAGTTATTTACAAACAATTTCATAAATCCTCATTCTTGTTAAAAATACGACAATTTGCAAAATTTTTGTAGTATCCAGTAGGACGACACCAATGTTTCGATTACCCATTACAAACTTTCCTTTCAAATGCAGACATCCGGATTTCGCTGAGCCCTTTAACCCTCAATCTAACATCGGGGCGTGACATTTTGATGCGAATCTGAGATTGGTACTGACATATAACTACAATTACTTAAAATGTCAAGGTCAATTAATATTTGTTTAATGGACTGAAATAATAAAGAACATTCTTTTATAACATAATAATAAACGACAGAACGTATTCTTTCAAATTCAGTCTGTCTTATACCAAATTGTCTCTGAAAAATGACTCAAATTAAAATGGAATGCAAATATGATAAGGATGAATCGTTTCAATTTTAAGGTCAAAAGCTAAGATGCCAAGAACAGTGTGACAGAAAGAATAAAAATGTTTAGTTTCAAATTCTAAACGTACGTTTCTGGATGGTATGTGCTTAACATATGAAATAGTCATGTTGATTTTGCTGCCGAACGTTACACCTTACACGTAAAACGGCCGTAGAGTGATTGTTGGTCAAATAAATGTTGGTTTTGCAGATTAAGTTTTGTTCTGTGTAAGCTTCGTGACAAAACTTTGCGAATGGCTTGCACTTAGTGTAATAAAAATACGTAGATTCAGAGTTCCAAATATCCGAAGTCACGGATATAGCAGCTTGAATATGAAAAAATGACTTGTGCCAATTAAGCTTAATTAAAAATCGCTAAGCGATTCCTTTGAGACCTGCTTGTCAGTAATACTCAGATTCAACCTTGCGCGTGTAAGGTATCCTTTCGGAATTAGTTCGACTGAACACTCTACTTTAACGTTCCCATTATACTTTACTTTCTTTTCTGCTCGGATAGTATCTGGGTCAATCATTATAGATTTTGTTGCTAAAATTTCATCACATATTTCACAGTAAAAAGTTTGCAACCCTTAGACCCTATCTAAATCAGTTAATTGGTCCGAATTTAAAGGTTTTTATTTTTGCAAATCGCCCATTTCTTTCCCTGATGCACATTTTGCAATGTTAAGTTAGCTTTGAATGAATATAGTGCAGACTGGGTGACTTCGTGTTAGCACTGTTGTGAAGCAAGTTTGAAAACCAGAAATAAATGACTTTGGTGTCAAGTACAAGATCTCTGCTGCATTGTTGGTTTTTTATTTAGCCTGAGAAACGGTTACACGTAAATATGTAAAAAAATATTAATAGTCGTTGTATTGATATGATTGAATTATAATGCACAAAAGAGAACAAACATTCTACTATTAATTTTCAAGTTGTTTCGTATCACTTACGATTTCTGTTGTTCTCGCATGTAAGCATGATAAACAAACAATGAATCGACTTTTAACTTGTTAGCTGTTAGACGCTGGTGCTTTCAAAGGATTTGCTATTCTTGAGGTATTAACAAACACACATGCATCAAGAATACCATGTGAAGAAGTTTGGTCATTACCTATCTTGCATGCTGAAACACAAAATTCATCTCATTTGTTTCCAAAATAGGAGAAAAACTGTTGGCAGGATATGAATATTTATTATAATAAATATACAGGATTAGCAATGCATGGTAATAGTTGATGTTGGAAGTGTGAATATTAGTAGATACATATTGGCATAGCAATCTTTAATAAGGCGATATACCTCTATGCCACGAGAGCTCTGCGTAAAGAAATGTCCACATGCCCTGGATGCTTACGAATGTTTCGATGGTCATGCACTCATTTTCCAAGATCATGCATCCTATGAACATTTTTTTCACCAACACTCTTTCAAACCCTATGACTAGAATTTTCAAATTCATATAGATATTTGTAAACACTGCAAAGGAACTAAGTTTCAACAACTAGTCTGTTCAGCATGCATTATTGAATTCGTTAATCGACTTGGTGACTAAGATCTCTTCATGGAGCATATGATTAGATGGCTCTATATGAATGGGTGTTCTCACAAAGAATGATTAACTCTCATTTCAGCATAAACAGATCTTCTATTACTTGAACATGGAGATGAGTCTGCATTGATCGAACGTATCATCATGCAATAGGGGTAGATACGCTTATAATTTGGGACTAACTGCTTAACTCCTTTAGTGTGTCAACGCTTGAAGTTTGTTCAGCGTAATTGTCTCAAGAAATTTGTCAAATGCAATATAAGTTTAGCAGATTGTTAGCTGGTGTTAGTGTCACATTGACAATTTAACTAACGATAATTTGTGCTCAATTTCGCCTTCTGCGGAGAAACAGTTTTCCATGTTGAACATGCAAATTACGATGACTGCAGTCATTGGCAATGAAATGGAGGACAAAAGATCGTATTATAACTGATAATACTTTCATATTACTGTCGGCACGTAGAACATGTACACATTATTTAATCACTCAAGCATGTATATCAATATGAATGCAATATGTTATGAATTTATTTTACCTTAATCCACTACGATTGATACACCTGTATGTGCGCATGTATGCATAATAGATTATATAGTTCGCTCTGTTAAAACTGTTTAAAGACAAACACTTTGGTTTTCATAAAATAGAAAGAATGAATTCCAAGGATCAATTTTATTTTCAATCAACTCGGTATATTATAAATTAATACAAAAATACATATATATATATATATATATATATATATATATATATATATATATATATATATATATATATATATATATATATATATATATATATATATATATATATATATATATACTATATATATATATATAGATTATCATTGTTATACATTACAAAACTTTTTAGACTGGGCGATGTAAATGTTTTACTGCAGGTTCAATACAGAAATTAATCACGGTTCAGAGATGGTAGATGGGTTTTTCTGTCTGCCTTTTGTTGTTGAATCAATCGAAATGAATTATATATTATGACGTTTAAACAATGTTATGATGTATTGAAGTAAAAGATATATTCATTCTTAATATGTTCATTTTATTACAAAACACACACACACACACATATACGCACACGTCAGATGCAAAAACACTAATATTATTATGCTACCTGAACTGTTCTGTCTCCATCGTACTTTCAAATCTTTATTCTGATCTTTATCGGCTGTCTTAATTGACGTCATTCATATTTTCCATTCTATTAAACCCACACTTATTATCACGGACTCTTGATTTCATTATCTGGTTTTGCGGACTCACGTCCAGGAGAGTAGTGGCGGTTTGTTGTTATCGTACCATACTCGGGACTGAATAGGTGTAGATTAGAATCCTATGTCGAACCCGATTGGGTCGACATTCCTGATGTGTCCCGGGACAAATTACTTTACTTGGATTGCCCCATGCTCAATAATCTATGTGTATGCTGTGCCTTAAAGACCTAACCAGGAGGATAAAGGTCCAGGAACCTTGTTCGTAAAATACTTCACAAAGCACTGAACGGAATATCTCAATTCGTATTGCAACAAGTTTGTGAAATTACATAAATGGAGTAGCAGCTGAAAGTGATTGGTAACGACTCATATCGTTAAGACTCAGTGGAAATAAACTAAGTATCAGAAGGAAGCGAAGCCAGCATGTTTTGTAAACCTTGATAAATAGTCTAGTCATGAAAGTTATTAAATGAAAACGAAGGAGGAACTGATACAATTATGAACTGAATCCAAAATAATCCTAGAAAGTTTTATGCAGGTCCATAAGAATTGTATGTTTTCGAACGAAATTCCTATTCTGGAACACACCGCTCTGCCAACGGTCAGGGTGTATAAAAATGGAATCGTCCATAAATCCTTTGAATAATTCACTATAGTCCCAGAAAAGTATGTTTGTCCAATGAGATCTTCGTAGTTCCAATGTATAATCTAAACAAATGCTTCCTCTCAAATAATGTCCAAATACAACACAAATTAAGTCTGAAGACTGGTGTTACGACATGAACATTAGAAATTAGACTCACATAAATAACTGCGTAAGTTTCAGCAAATATCCCACATTGTAAAAGAACCTATTTCGTGTGCAAGGTGTAGCTAAAGGCGATTACCACAATTGTTACGTATCAACTCGTTTAAAAGTAACAAAAGAAAAGAGTGAAGACAACAAGCTTTGTAAGTTTCAACAAAAATATTTTGTTTCCCTAGAAAACACGGTGAAAAGGTGAAAATATGATATAGGACTTACGGTGTGTGAAGAAAATCCAAACATTTATCCTAGTACTGAAAAATACAAGTCCGATCACTAAATAATTTTAACTGAATCCAGGTTCGAATCTTGATGACGTTCCAAGATGGAGGACGATGATGTCAGATGAAGTCTTTACACAAATGTCCAGAATTTCACGTTGAACCACAATTTGTACTGTACTGTTCCATTTTAGAATCAATTTCACTGAATGTCTTTGTCCTAAACCAATTGTGTAGTTCTCCAGGGAAAACTAAATTATTATTTAAAAAGTAGATGAACTCCTATAGCTGTCATCTATAACAATACACATCTCG
>JAECUM010043690.1:0-24783 GCA_016617855.1 Megalonaias nervosa
CCCTCTGCACGAAGTCCTGATCCCCCCTCTGCAAAAAATCCTGCGGGCGCCCATGACATGAGCCACACAAAAATAATAATCTACTTTCTGATTTTCCTTTCATAAGTAATAATGAGAAAATGAATTTTAACCAACAGCTTTTGTTGATTAGAATCTGGACTATAGAATGTGCTGATGTAGCTGGATAAGAAAACATCCTGTTTACAAGACACTGACTTCAGCTGCTGCACGTTTAAGGACATCAATGTGTTGCAATTAATGTTGGTTGTAAATGGCGATAGATATCAGGGATTGTTTGTCAGTTTGTCTGGTCATGAGATGAAAGACATGAGTTACATGATTAAAGACATAGGTGATGAAAGACAACAGTTACGTGATGAAAAACAAAATCCATATCGTTGCTTTACACTGGAAAACACATTCTGTGTTTTGTCCCTCTTATTAACATACATTATATTGTTTTTGTTCCTGTTTCTTTGTTGTATATTTTTTTTTTTAATCCTTAAGATGAATAGTGTACCAAACTCCATCATGATTTTGTACTATGTACTCCTTGGGACAACATCATTTGTGTATGCTTTCCCCATATCCCTGTTCTTTTCTAATTTCGAGAATTCAAAAATTAACTATAGTTTGTAATTAAAGTATTGTCTTCGATATGTTTGATTGAAGCTATCCCATTTCAACACACATACTTTTCATCTATTGTTTTCAAATTTAATTGACTGCTACAATGTCTCATTTTCAATTGCTATACAGTAATATGTGTACGTGTCAACTAAAATCGCTATATGGTAATATGTGCATGTGTCAACTAAAATCGCTGTACGGAAATATGTGTATGTGTCAACTAAAATCGCTGTACAGAAATATGTGTACGTGTCAACTAAAATTGCTATACGGTAATATGTGCATGTTTCAACTAAAATGGCTATACGGTGTGTATGTGTCAACTAAAATCTCTATACGGTAATATGTGCATGTGTCAACTAAAATCGCTAAACGGTAATATATGTATGTGTCAAATAAAAACTACCCATGACCATGAGTTGATGACGCCCTTTATTCATGTTGACGGTAAACATCTTATGATGATGGGACCTCGGCAAATCCATATTCTGACAAATTTACCATGATTAAAATAAACAATTTGTCTACATAATACATGAAAATTTCTTTGTTATCAGACTTTGTTTATGCCCTGCACATTTTTCTTTTTTTGTAATCAGTTTTAAACAAAGTGTAGACCTTAAAACATAAACTCACTAACTATGATGCCAATTTGTGTGTGTGTGTGTGTGTGTGTGTGTGTGTGTGTGTGTGTGTGAGAGAGAGAGAGAGAGAGAGAGAGAGAGAGAGAGAGAGAGATTTTTAACGTAGCTTTAAAATTTTTTCAGTCATATCGCTACGATGTCTGCAGTGTGACAGTTTATAGTGATGACAAGCACTGGGGCATCATGCAGCAGACATGTAGCATAATGTCCCCCACAATCACATTTTCCTGACACCTGGCTGGCCAGTCCTAACACTAACTTCTTAATGCTGCACTCCAAGCTGGCAGTTGCTAGAACCATTTTTATAAGTCTTTGGCATGACTCGGCCGGGGTTCGAACCCGAGACCTACCGCATGCGAGGCGGACGCTCTAGCCACCCCTCCGGTCTATGCTGTTTAGTTCACAATTGAAATCTCAGAATATCTCTTTGTTTACTTCTGATATGTAGAACGCGTTATCCTTCCAGTAATCACCGGTATCATATAAAATGACATTGTCCTTCATAAAGGCTGTTAGTTGCAACGAGTATAAACAACGACTATGTTTACCAACTACACTATTATCCATCATTCTGAAAAGCCCTTTTGCCTCATAGTTTTACTGAGGTTAATATAGGATTTGGGGCCCCGAGTGGCCGAGTGGTCTAAAGCGCTCTCCGTTACGGATCACTGCCATCTCACCTCTGTCTGCGTGGGTTCGAGTCTAGGATTTGGCGAATGTGGATATGTGAGAAAGCTTGCCAGTAGCTTCTCGTGGGTCGGTGGTTCTTTCCGGGGATTTCCCGGCTTCTTCCTCCACCATTAATACTGGCCGCCATGTATAGCCTATCGTGTGCTGAAAAATGGCGTTAAGCCCCACAACAACAACAACAACAATATAGGATTTTAGTGGTTACTAATAATGACATCTCTGCTAACTAGTGAAATACGTTTTCATTTTCTAAGTGCATGACAGTTGGGTACTGTTGGTTCCGTTCCGTTCTGTTGCTCAGTGAAATATTTGTGCAGGTCAGGCATTCCATTGAGCGGATCAACCATCTTTTCAGGTCGAAAATAGTCCTGAAAGAGTTGTGTAACTCTTTGGGTAATTCCAAATCAATCTCTGAAATGTACCTTGTGTGGTATTCCAGTGGTGTGATATTTTACTCACCTAATTTGCATGGGTTTTTGTTTTGCCCACTTTATTTGTTTGTGTTTTGCCCATCTACTTTGTTATTTGCCCATCACATGTCTTTGCTATTTGCCCTTCATATTTTGTTGCCATTTGCCCATCACTAGTCTTTGTTATTTGATAATCACCTGTCTTTGTTATTTGCCATAACGTCCTTGTTATTTGCCCATCTACTTTGCTATTTGCCCATCACATGTCTTTGTTATTTGACCATCTACTTTGTTATTTGCCCTTCACGTGTCTTTGTTATTTGCCTACTACATGTCTTTATTATTTGCCCATCTATTTTGTTATTTGCCCATCACCTATCTTTGTCAGTTATCCATCACATGTCTTTGCTATTTATATTCATCAAAATTAGCGGCATGCGCTTTACTGGGAGCATTAAAAAAAGAAAGAAAGAACGGAGTCTAATTTGTAGCGTTTAATACATACATTAATAAACTCCTTATGTCGCACGACATCAACGTGTCTTTCAGTATGCAATAGTAATGACGATCAAACTGTGTATTTAGGCCGAGGTGTTCCATGATATCCTCTATATACTGATAGTCTACATTGATCGCAACCCCCTTACTTTTATTAAGAAAATGAAAAACAAAAATCAGAGATTGTTGAGATAGCGTTTGGTGTTCCACAAATATCACACTGATATTCAGAACATCAAAGGAAAAGATAATCTGGCTGCAGATGCACTCTCATGTGTATATAAGTACTATCTTTTATTTATGTATGTTTTATGTAATTTATAGTACACCTTTCTATGTAATTTTAATTATTATAATATCATATGCATATATAACTAACATGTAAAATAAAGTTGTATAAATATTTCTTTTTCTTTTATGAATGAACGTTGTGTGCTTGGCCTTTGTCCGTGATTGTCTTGGCTGAGTGTTGTGACTAACTGACTTTTGCCATTTATTAACGATGTTATCTTCAATTTGAATTCAATGCTTAACCTTATTTACAAACTTACAATGTTCTGGAAGCAAACTTGTGACCCATATAATAGGCAGTTTATTGTGTCTTAGGTCAGATGAAATTAGTATATAATGATGTGGCAAACAAAAGTATTGATTCCTGTTGTGATTTAAATCTGTGGAATTATTACTGTTGTGTTCAGATATAATTTGAGAGGAATTATTTGTTTAAATTATTCATTGGAATTACAAGGTGTTCATTGACATTTTTGGACTAAAACAGTACTTTGGGGTTACTGTGAATTGATTCAAAGAATTCTGGATTATATTATTTTGATACATCAAGACCACTGGCACATCAGATCATTCAAGACTATTGGTACATCAGCAGTCATGATTATTGGAATTCATTCAGAGCGTTCTAAACTTTAAGGCTTGTGATAGAACATTTAGGTTTAATTGTGATTTATTTCATAATACTTTAAGTTCCTCTTAAATGTTCACTTTGTAAGTTAGTGAAATAAACTATTTATTAAATTTAATAAACTTATTAGTTTTTCATCTTTCTGTTACTTAGTTTAAGACCATATAGTCGTAACATCTTCATTATGCCACTTAACGCCACAAAAAACTCGATTTACCAGACAATGATGTTTTAAAATTCGCAAGCCCATGGTTACACAGTGGTGCCCTTACAATTCTGAGCCGTGAAGACACCGAGGCCATAAATGATGAAATCGACAGTGCTTTTGCAAAGATTCTTAAAGCGTTGGGAAAATGCACAACTCAATCAGGATGGACTCTTTGTAGATGTGTAAAAGTTGAAGTTCCCCGTACAAACCTTTTCGCGGGTCAAATTATACTCCAACACCAAATTTTGTTCCAACGCGGACAATGATAAATATTATAAATGATGACAACTGGTGTTATCCACGCTGTATTCTGCGGTGGATCATACAGATCAGCCTCGAAAATGCCGACAACATCTTGGTGAACTCAAGTTTTGGTATCATAGTATTCCCTGTTCAGGTTTCTGAGACCATACAAGAACTTAATCCCGGTATCGCCATCGATGTGTTCCCTTGGCACAAAGGATTTTGTGCGAAACGGCTATCACCATACGCACAAAGCAAAGATACGTGTGGAGGACTGAGGTGGATCTGAAGTTGTTGTGGACGGCTCTGATGTATCAGCGGTGCGGTATTCTAATGTGTGGATAAAGACTTTTTCCACAAATGGTGTGCCGTCACAAGAAGCACAAAGGTAAAATGTTTCTATGTCAGAGCTGCGCGCATGTATTTTGCACCCAACAGGTGCTGATGGTCATAGATTTTACTGTCGCGGAATCCGATAGAAATCACATGCATGAGCCTGGCAAAAGTGTTTTGAAATTTACCGCGGTGCACCGGAAGATGATAGACCCGTATGCAATTTTTGTGTATTTCAAATGTTTAAGCGTTTCAGTGAGTTCCAAGGACTAAGAAACCCACAAGAAGCCGCACAGTGTATACAACCAAAAGCTGCGAATTTACCCGGCAATAAAAAAATCGTATTGTGCTTCATAATCACCTTGGGGACGATGGTCACACCATAAGGAAAGGAGTTGCAACAGCGTCAAATACACCTAAAAGTGTCATCCAAACAATATATAAAAATACATGACGTTTCGTATGGGTCAGCTGCAGTTTCATTATTGCAGCCTCCAAAATCTCATCAAAAACCTTGCGGCGAACGGCGACAGCACATGAGCGCTGTGGATACTTTTTCTGAAAGTCAACTGCCACCGATTTACACCTTCCATTCGTCGTTATCTCGCGAAAGCATTTCAGCCTACGACTAAATGTACTCAAACAACGTCTGGTCTACGTTTGATTACACAGTGTTTCCCTTACAATTCTGAGACGTGATGACACCATAGACACGTTATAGCGAAAGGGCGACAGCAATGATGCAATTTGGCATACGATGGTGTTGTGTTCTTAAAATTGACATTGTGGATGCATGTGATAGTCCCTTTGATGGCTGTACAAACGCATTTGTTGTTGTTCATTAGTTCCTGAGGCACAACACCAAGGTCTTTTTTCATGCTTCCAAAAGACTCACATGAAAACTAAGTTCAGCTGTTTTTATGGCAGAGATACATTCATAGCGTTTCAGACTATTGCTCAGTTAAACGGCAGAAATACCAGTAATACGATGATATTTGCCACGTCAGGAGTGTTGAACTTTCTCGGCGGATGAACGGTCAGCACGATCCCTTGGGAAAAATTTTCCTTGATTTCGCAAACAGTCATGTCGCACGTTTATATCTCAAATAATTGTCGTACTCGTTAACACAGGTCAGCAGATTTACCGGAACAACTTCATTACATCATACCAGATTTATTTTTGTCATTGGAATATTTGGGCCTGGTTATGCAGACCGTGGTCGACATTCACTTTCATGCACGTGTAACTGAGGACTGAATTCCCCGTTACAGATATATTGGTTTTCTCTTATAACATGTTGTTGTTGGAGGGTATAGGTGGTCGAATTTGGGTCCTTGACGAAATTAAAGTAGGACTAAGTGAAAACCAGTTTAAGAAAATAAAGATCGCAATAAGAAGCGATTACGGGCTCAAAATGAAGCTTTCTCGGATAAAGTTAACTGGAATTATCACTGTGTGGCTAACCGTCTTTGGAGTTTGTATTTAATGTTTATTATTTCATGTACATGATGCATCCTGAACAGCCAAGCGCTGATGTTGTTGCGGAATTTACAGATGAGGTGCTGAAAACAGGTTGACAGGAGATGTCAGTATATAGGGTGATTTTGTTACACTAGTCCATGCATATATGCGCGAATACGGCGTTACCAGACCCTAATATACACTCAAATGTAATTCTGCTAAGGACCAGAAGGAAGTGGACCTTTCGGACACCAACTTTAAATCAGCTTGAAATTATTGCATTAGCACGCGAAAATGTCCAATTGCAGACTACACCCCTGGGCATTAAAATATTAAAACACCCAGGGATTGTTTATAGAACGAGAGAGTAGAATTCACCGATAAACCCACCGCGATAAAGTTCCCTGTCAATCATATCGAACTGAATTAAGAAGAGAAAGATTTCGAGTGTTATTTGTCTGTATAACAGTTCTTGGAGATAGCTAGATGAATGGTTGCTGACACCAAGCATGGGTGTAGTTTATATGTTTCTAATGTGCCAAGCCCGAGGAACGCACAATCGCCCGAGACATAACTATTTTTCCTATTTATTTTCTACAACGGCAGAGTAGTTGTACCAATGAAGAAGGTATTTGGTTAGAAGTGCGTGTGCGTCTTGCACCCGAACAATGCCAACTATCAAGCATTTGTATTCCGATGACATAATTAACAAGAGAACTATGATAGACCCTAAAATTATCGACGTGAAAATATAATTGAAAAGGGACAGCAGGTGCCCTTGTCATTTATCGATAATTGAAAATACCTTCCCAAACATCCGTGAATGTTTCGAAGACTGAACGTAACGTAGCAAGTGTCCTCTTAACCACATATTAAAATTTAATTTTCTCTTTTTTGTTGTAAGTAGCAGCTGTAAGGTTCGAAAGGGTATTAGAGGTCTATATATTTTCAGCCACCCTCTGGCATTTTTGCGAGATGCAATCAGGGAATAATTAAGGTAAATTATTGCTTATTTAGCCGAGAGAACGTGTTTATAGCAGTGGTTAATGGTTGAAAAAGGCCCAAAATGAGATTCACAAATCATACTGTTGATGTGGATAATGTTTGGAGAAAGACTTTTTCCACAAATGGTGTGCCGTCACAAGAAGCACAATGGTAAAATGTTTCTATGTCAGAGCTGCGCGCATGTAATTTGCACCCAACAGGTGCTGATGGTCATAGATTTTACTGTCGCTGAATCCGGTAGAAACCATATGCACGAGCCTGGCAAAAGTGTTTTGAAATTTACCGTGGTGCACCAAAAGATGATAGACCCGTATGCAATTTTTGTGTATTTCAAATGTTTAAGCGTTTCAGTGAGTTCCAAGGACTAAGAAACCCACAAGAAGCCGCACAGTGTATGCAACCAAAAGCTGCGAATTTACCCGGCAATAAAATATCGTATTGTGCTTCATAATCTCCTTGGGGACGATGGTCACACCATAAGGAAAGTGGTTGCAACAGCGTCAAATACACCTAAAAGTGTCATCCCAACAGCATATAAAAATACATGACGTTTCGCATGGGTCAGCTGCAGTTTCATTATTGCAGCCTCCAAAATCTCATCACAACCCTTGCGGCGAACGGCGACGGCCGTTCCATAACCACTCATTGATACGGTGGAGATGCTAATGGTAATGGTTCGGTTTGCTCACCCACAAAGGAATTTCCCCGTAGCTGCACATGAGCGCTGTGGATACTTTTTCTGAAAGTCAACTGCCACCGATTTACACTTTCCATTCGTCGTTATCTCGCGAAAGCATTTCCGCCTACGACTAAGTGTACTCAAACAACGTCTGGTCTACGTTTGATTACACAGTGTTTCCCTTACAATTCTGAGACGTGATGACACCATAGACATGTTATAGCAAAAGGGCGACAGCAATGATGCAATTTGGCGTGCGATGGTGTTGTGTTCTTCAAATTGACATTGTGGATGCATGTGATAGTCCCTTTGATGGCTGTACAAACGCATTTGTTGTTGTTCATTAGTTCCTGAGGCACAACGCCAAGGTCTTTTTTATGCTTCCAAAAGACTCACATGAAAACTAAGTTCAGTTGTTTTTTTATGGCAGAGATACATTCATAGCGTTTCAGACTATTGCTCAGTTAAACGGCAGAAATACCAGTAATACGATGATATTTGCCACGTCAGGAGTGTTGAACTTTCTCGGCGGTTGAATGATCAGCACGATCCCTTGGGAAAAATTTTCCTTGATTTCGCAAACAATCATGTCGCACATTTATATCTCAAATAATTGTCGTACTCGTTAACACAGGTCAGCAGATTTACCGGAACAACTTCATTACATCATACCAGATTTATTTTTGTCATTGGAATATTTGGACCTGGTTATGCAGACCGTGGTCGACATTCACTTTCATGCACGTGTAACTGAGGACTGAATTCCCCGTTACAGATATATTGGTTTTCTCTTATAACATGTTGTTGTTGGAGGGTATAGGTGGTCGAATTTGGGTCCTTGACGAAATTAAAGTAGGACTAAGTGAAAACCAGTTTAAGAAAATAAAGATGCAATAAGAAGCGATTACGGGCTCAAAATGAAGCTTTCTCGGATAAAGTTAACTGGAATTATCACTGTGTGGCTAACCGTCTTTGGCGTTTGTGTTTAATATTTATTATTTCATATACATGATGCATCCTGAACAGCCAAGCGCTGATGTTGTTGCAGAATTTACAGATGAGGTGCTGAAAACAGGTTGACAGGAGATGTCAGTATATAGGGTGATTTTGTTACACTAGTCCATGCATATATGCGCGAATACGGCGTTACCAGACCCTAATATACACTCAAATATAATTTTGCTAAGGACCAGAAGGAAGTGGACCGTTCGGACACCAACTTTAAATCAGCTTGAAATTATTGCATTAGCACGCGAAAATGTCCAATTGCAGACTACACCCCTGGGCATTAAAATATTAAAACACCCAGGGATTGTTTATAGAACGAGAGAGTAGAATTCACCGATAAACCCACCGCGATAAAGTTCCCTGTCAATCATATCGAACTGAATTAAGAAAAGAAAGATTTCGAGTGTTATTTGTCTGTATAACAGTTCTTGGAGATAGCTAGATGAATGGTTGCTGTCACCAAGTATGGGTGTAGTTTATATGTTTCTAATGTGCCAAGCCCGAGGAACGCACAATCGCCCGAGACATAACTATTTTTCCTATTTATTTTCTACAACGGCAGAGTAGTTGTACCAATGAAGAAGGTATTTGGTTAGAAGTGCGTGTGCGTCTTGCACCCGAACAATGCCAACTATCAAGCATTTGTATTCCGATGACATAATTAACAAGAGAACCTTGATAGACCCTAAAATTATCGACGTGAAAATATAATTGAAAAGGGACAGCAGGTGCCCTTGTCATTTATCGATAATTGAAAATACCTTCCCAAACATCCGTGAATGTTTCGAAGACTGAAAGTAACGTAGCAAGTGTCCCCTTAACCACATATTAAAATTTAATTTTCTCTTTTTTGTTGTAAGTAGCAGCTGTAAGGTTCGAAAGGGTATTAGAGGTCTATATATTTTCAGCCACCCTCTGGCATTTTTGCGAGATGCAATCAGGGAAAAATTAAGGTAAATTATTGCTTATTTAGCCAAGCGAACGTGTTTGTAGCAGTGGTTAATGGTTGAAAAAGGCCCAAAATGAGATTCACAAATCATACTGTTGATGTGGATAATGTGTGGATAAAGACTTTTTCCACAAATGGTGTGCCGTCACAAGATGCACAAAGGTAAAATGTTTCTATATCAGAGCTGCGCGCATGTATTTTGCACCCAACAGGTGCTGATGGTCATAGATTTTACTGTCGCTGAATCCGGTAGAAACCATATGCACGAGCCTGGCAAAAGTGTTTTGAAATTTACCGTGGTGCACCAAAAGATGATAGACCCGTATGCAATTTTTGTGTATTTCAAATGTTTAAGCGTTTCAGTGAGTTCCAAGGACTAAGAAACCCACAAGAAGCCGCATAGTGTATGCAACCAAAAGCTGCGAATTTACCCGGCAATAAAAAAAACGTATTGTGCTTCATAATCTCCTTGGGGACGATGGTCACACCATAAGGAAAGTGGTTGCAACAGCGTCAAATACACCTAAAAGTGTCATCCCAACAGCATATAAAAATACATGACGATTCGTATGGGTCAGCTGCAGTTTCATTATTGCAGCCTCCAAAATCTCATCACAACCCTTGCGGCGAACGGCGACGGCCGTTCCATAACCACTCGTTGATACGGTGGAGATGCTAATGGTGATGGTTCGGATTGCTCACCCACAAAGGAATTTCCCCGTAGCTGCACATGAGCGCTGTGGATACTTTTTCTGAAAGTCAACTGCCACCGATTTACACTTTCCATTCGTCTTTATCTCGTTAAAGCATTTCAGCCTACGACTAAGTGTACGCAAACAACGTCTGGTCTACGTTTGATTACACAGTGTTTCCCTTATAATTCTGAGACGTGATGACACCATAGACATGTTATAGCAAAAGGGCGACAGCAATGATGCAATTTGGCGTACGATGGTGTTGTGTTCTTCAAATTGACATTGTGGATGCATGTGATAGTCCCTTTGATGGCTGTACAAATGCGTTTGTTGTTGTTCATTAGTTCCTGAGGCACAACGCCAAGGTCTTTTTTATGCTTCCAAAAGACTCATATGAAAACTAAGTTCAGCTGTTTTTTATGGCAGAGATACATTCATAGCGTTTCAGACTATTGCTCAGTTAAACGGCAGAAATACCAGTAATACGATGTTATTTGCCACGTCAGGAGTGTTGAACTTTCTCGGCGGTTGAATGATCAGCACGATCCCTTGGGAAAAATTTTCCTTGATTTCGCAAACAATCATGTCGCACGTTTATATCTCAAATAATTGTCGTACACGTTAACACAGGTCAGCAGATTTCCCGGAACGACTTCATTACATCATACCAGATTTATTTTTGTCATTGGAATATTTGGGCCTGGTTATGCAGACCGTGGTCGACATTCACTTTCATGCACGTGTAAATGAGGACTGAATTCCCCGTTACAGATATATTGGTTTTCTCTTATAACATGTTGTTGTTGGAGGGTATAGGTGGTCGAATTTGGGTCCTTGACGAAATTAAAGTAGGACTAAGTGAAAACCAGTTTAAGAAAATAAAGATCGCAATAAGAAGCAATTACGGGCTCAAAATGAAGCTTTCTTGGATAAAGTTAACTGGAATTATCACTGTGTGGCTAACCGTCTTTGGAGTTTGTGTTTAATATTTATTATTTCATATACATGATGCATTCTGAACAGCCAAGCGCTGATGTTGTTGCGGAATTTACACATGAGGTGCTGAAAACAGGTTGACAGGAGATGTCAGTATATAGGGTGATTTTGTTACCAGACCCTAATATACACTCAAATATAATTTTGCTAAGGACCAGAAGGAAGTGGACCGTTCGGACACCAACTTTAAATCAGCTTGAAATTATTGCATTAGCACGCGAAAATGTCCAATTGCAGACTACACCCCTGGGCATTAAAATATTAAAACACCCAGGGATTGTTTATAGAACGAGAGAGTAGAATTCACCGATAAACCCACCGCGATAAAGTTCCCTGTCAATCATATCGAACTGAATTAAGAAGAGAAAGATTTCGAGTGTTATTTGTCTGTATAACAGTTCTTGGAGATAGCTAGATGAATGGTTGCTGACACCAAGCATGGGTGTAGTTTATATGTTTCTAATGTGCCAAGCCCGAGGAACGCACAATCGCCCGAGACATAACTATTTTTCCTATTTATTTTCTACAACGGCAGAGTAGTTGTACCAATGAAGAAGGTATTTGGTTAGAAGTGCGTGTGCGTCTTGCACCCGAACAATGCCAACTATCAAATATTTGTATTCCGATGACATATTAACAAGAGAACTATGATAGACCCTAAAATTATCGACGTGAAAATATAATTGAAAAGGGACAGCAGGTGCCCTTGTCATTTATTGATAATTGAAAATACCTTCCCAAACATCCGTGAATGTTTCGAAGACTGAACGTAACGTAGCAAGTGTCCTCTTAACCACATATTAAAATTTAATTTTCTCTTTTTTGTTGTAAGTAGCAGCTGTAAGGTTCGAAAGGGTATTAGAGGTCTATGTATTTTCAGCCACCCTCTGGCATTTTTGCGAGATGCAATCAGGGAAAAATTAAGGTAAATTATTGCTTATTTAGCCGAGCGAACGTGTTTATAGCAGTGGTTAATGGTTGAAAAAGGCCCAGAATGAGATTAACAAATCATACTGTTGGTGTGATATGCGAGATGAAATAAGAAGAAAAACAGTTTCACTGATGAAATACATACTCGTGTGTGTGTTAGTAGATGATATTTGCGTAATCACCGCTGCAACCACCGTTGGCCTTAGTGTTGCTGGAATTGTGACTACAGCAGCCATCATCAATCCTCTGTCGGATTTGCTGTCTGGGCTATATCGATAGTAGCTGGTGTCGCAGGTTTCGCTAGCAAAGTAATACGTGTCTATATAGAAATTCTCCTGGCGGAAAAGCAGTCTCAGCACAATTGCAACTCTATACTCTGTGACTATCGAATATAAAACAATTAGCATTGCGAAGTTCGAAATAGTGCTGATTGAGATGTAAAACCACCGACGACTTAGTGCGCAGATATCGAACTGGGGCGCTAGTGGCACAAAACAGGTAACTGAATTACTGGCAGTAGAAATCAAGTAAATTGTTTGCCTGTGTGTATTGATCTGTCTGCAGTCTCACAGCACTGCATCTTCCAACGCATGCGAAACAAAACTTCACCGTGGGCTTGGGCTACACTCACAGATAAACACGTGTGAGAAAAAATCCTCAGTAGAAAAATGTTATGGGGAATCCCAAAGGGGGTTTTGGTTTGGGAACCGGAACTGTTCAGACAATCTAAATTTCCCATTATCATACTACTTGGAGTTTGATTTTACACACGGACTTTACATGGACCCAACAGTTTTAAGCAAGCGCGGGTAATAATAAAATATTTACTGAAAAACTTGTTATCAGCAGTATGATTTGTGAATCTTATTTTGGGCCTTTTTCAACCATTAACCACTGCTATAAACATGTTCGCTCGGCTAAATCAGCAATAATTTAAATTAATTTTTCCCTGATTGCATCTCGCAAAAATGCCAGAGGGTGGCTGAAAATACATAGACCTCTAATACCCTTTCGAACCTTACAGCTGCTACTTACAACAAAAAAGAGAAAATTAAATTTAATCTGTGGTTAAGGGAACACTTGCTACGTTACGTTCAGTCTTCGAAACATTCACGGATGTTTGGGAAGGTATTTTCAATTATCGATAAATGACAAGGGATAACAAATATCTCTTGTCATTCTTTAGCAGAATTACTTCAGAAAGTTCTCTCAAGAAAGAGAGAAGAACAGCAGAAGAAGCTGTGGAAAGGGCGTATTTCCGTCGAATATCATCTGACACACATAAAAAGGGGACTGCTTCTAATGCAGTATGGGAGAGGCAAACATACATCAGAAAGATATATATATATATATATATATATATATATATATATATATATATATATATATATATATATATATATATATATTATACGACTCGATAGTCTTAAAAGAAGCAATAGAAAAGAGTGAGATGCAACATTATTTGTTAAATTCAACAAATAATTTATTTCCTTAGAATACAAAGTGAAACTATAAAAATCCAGAACTTACGGTATTGAGAATAAAAATCCAAATAATCATAAAATTACAGACACAAGTCGTAATTATTAAAATTCTGAATAAACTTTAGTGAAAACCCAAATTAAATCCAACACTGAAGGGGTTGATGTGCCAGTGGTGGCCGGTATAATGCTGATGTGCCAACAGTCCCTTGTTGGATCACAATAATACAATCCAAAAATTAAATCCTTATTTGAAATTTCACTATAAATTCACGTCTCCATTTCCAAGAACGTTACTCGTGATGAGCGCTTTTTATTTCCAGAGATGAATCTCTTGAATTAAATAATTTGAATAAAAATAAAAGTCCAACCAAAATGAATTTCTGGGGACGACAAAAATATAACTGATTCTGCTAAGGTCTTACAGCATGAATTACTAATTTAAAAAAAAAAATATAAGATTCATATTTTAAACTAAGACGTAAAAAGACACCCCGGAAAAGGGTAAAAGTACTTTGTTCTAGAAGGATCTTAGTTATAGTTAGAAAGTCCATCATCAAAATCACATGTGACAATCATCAAGTAGTCTAGCCAGTGGCGTAGGGAGGGTACTTAGCGCCCGGGGACAAAACATAAACTTGGCGCCCCCTTACTTAGCGCCCGGGGACAAAACATAAACTTGGCGCCCCCTTCGAGTGCATCTGAGATAATGAATAGTTGTATTTCCTCATTTTGCCCGAGGACAACTGTCCCCCCCCCCGGGCCTCCCCAAGCTACGCCACTGACACATCAACCCCTTCAGTGTTAATTAGATTCCTTTAAAAAGTCTAGAAAACTCTGTAGCTGAATAGGATTTCGTCTTTACTCAGATTTCGTCTTTAGATTTCGGCTCTGCTCAGATGGTATCAACCTCTGTTTAAATTTCGTACTGATGTATCATTTTCTGGACAAACATGTACCCATCAGACAACTTGCGAGTTGTCGTTGGCCATTTTATTTTTCACAATACCAAGATTTTGTCCATGTATACCAGAACTTCTGTATCGCGGATTCTCGTATTCGTAACATAATAATATCTAATCGACATAGAGCATATAATTTGCATTATATTAATCTATTTTAATGGCGTGAATTCGACCCTTTCTTTAAAATGTTTCCTTTAAGACGATTGTTTGCTGCCTGTTGTGTGCAAAAAAAATGATGTTCCCTAATAGACAGGACCGTAGAGAGCTATCACGGGCCCAGGGGTAAGAAATACCCGGGCTTCTCCTAGTTCTTGTTCAAACAAAATTTTCTTTTATAAAATTAAAAAGTGTTGCTCGGCTCAGGCCCCCTTATGGGCCCGGGCCCTGGGGATATATCCCCGGTTGCCCCCCCCCCCCTTGTCGGCCCTGCTGACAGATAGTCAGTCTGTTGAGATTTCAAAGACATTCTGTAACAATGCCGTCGTTGCTGCCTGGTCAGGATATTTACTATGCTATATATGTCACAACATGTCCATAAACCTGTCGGTGTACCGTAACATTGACATATACTATGTAAGTGTTACGAAATTTATGCCGAAAATCTTACGAAGACTTGCTTAATACCCAAGGAATAAAAGAAAGATGTCATTGCCTGTCACATTACTGTGGATAGTATATAGTGGGTATTATGTTTCTTATATTATCATGTAATGGCCGTAACAAGTAAATGAATGACATTAGCAATACTAGAATCGGATTTGAATACTGAAAATCAGAAGCAATAGAACAGAACTATATGAAAGCTAGCCTGAGTTGAATATACGTACAGCTGGCCAAGGGTGAACATGCCGCATTACATACCAACCATAGAAGTACACAGACGATGTCACTTAAGTAACAGGTGAGCACCCGCGTGCCACCTCCTAAAGTCCTTGAGCACTTGTCCAGCCAGGCTGACCCCAAAATACAGGACTGAAAGCCAGAAAGTCTTACCGACTAGCAAAAATTGGAACCTATGGTTAATAATAGGTTCTCCAACACCAGACTCTCTTTTTGTCTTTAATAATCAATAATTAACAGACACTGAAACACCAGACATTATTGTCTTTTCTAATAGACACCAAAACACTAGACATTATGTCGTTACTAATAGGCACTCAACACCAGACTATCTTCTGTTGGTACTAATAGACACTGAAACACCAGACATTATGTTGTTACTAATAGGCACTCAACACCAGACTATCTTCTCTTGCTACCAATAGACACTCAAACACCAGACATTATTGTCGTCACTTAACGTCACTGAAACACGATATATTATTGTCGTTACTAATAGGCACTGAACACCAGACTATCTTCTGTCAATAATATGCATTGACACACCAGACATTATGTCGTTACTAATGGACACTGACAACGAAACATTGTTGTACTAAAAGGCGCCGAAACACCAGACATCTTGTCGTTACTAATAGCCACTGAACGCCAGACTATCTTCTGTTGTACTAACAGACACTGAAACACCAGACATTGTTATTGTTACCAATGGGCACTGAAGCACCAGACTTTATTGTCGTTGCTAATAGACAATGAAACACCAGACATATTGTCGTTACTAGTAGGCACTGAACACCACTAAATCTTCTATTGTTACTAATGGACACTGAAACACTTTACATTATTGTCGTTACCAATGGACACTGAAACACCAGACACTAATGTCGTTACCAACAGGCATTGAAACACCAGACTATCTTCTGTTGTTCATAATTGACACTGTATCACCAGATATTATTTGTCGAAAAGGCACGTCAACACGAAACGCACTCCAGCTACAAGTCTGAAAATTGTGACCCTCCTGTTACTGTGCCTAGAAATAAAGTCAGAATCCTAAAACAGCCAGTGTGTACGTAACATTGGTTCCACTGCTAGCATCCTGGATTTCAATGATATTGATATACATCAGGTGTCATATAACATTCTGGAGGCGTGAGTTGAGTTTGCTCAAGTTGTGCCTTTTAAAGAATTGTAAAACTATTTGCCTTTAGATTTAATGTTATAAACGAAAACATATTTATGTTTATTTCGAAGTGTGTATCTAACAATAGATTTCAACAATCGATATATATATATATATATATATATATATATATATATATATATATATATATATATATATATAACTATATATAGAGAGAGAGAGAGAGAGAGAGAGAGAGAGAGAGAGAGAATACAGGTAAAGAAGACTAAAATATTTTGCATACTCAGCAGAAAAGTAAAAGAAAATAACTAATTATGCTGACTTGCCCAAAGAACTTAGAAAGACCTGGAAAATAGAAAAAGAGGTAATGTTCATATTACAGCATGCCGGTGCTTGTTTTTGACGTTACATGGCATCTGATTTTGTCCCCAGTCATAGTTGTTCATCAGCTAATTTAAATGTATGAAAAATATCAGTAAAGTTCTTAATGATAAAGAAATGACATGTATAATATTCTAAGATATTTCCAAATAATTTGATTCAGTCTGACATAGAGGTCTGATTCACCCACTGATAGAGCCTGGCATAGAGGCCTGATTCACCCATTGATGGAACCTGGCATAGAGGTCTAATTCACTCACTGACTAGGCCTGACATACAGATCTGATTCTCCCACTGATAGAGCCTGGTATAGAGGCCTGATTCACCCACCAATGGAACCTGGCAAAGAGGCCTGTTTCAACCACCGATATAAAATGGCATAGAAATCTGATTCAAAAACTGATGGAACCTGTCATATATACAGATGTCCGATTCACCCACTGATAGGGTCTGGCATAGAGGCCTGATTCACCCAATGATGGAAACTGGGATAGAGGCCTGATTCACCTACTGATAGGGCCTGGCATAGAGGTCTGATTCATCTATTGATAAGGCCTGGCATAGAGGTCTGATTCACCAACTGATGGAGAGTGACATAGAGGTCTCATTCACCCACTGATAGAGCCTAACATAGAGACCTTATTCACGCACTGATAGGGCCTGGCATAGAGGTCTGATCCACTGAATGGGCCTAGCATAGAGATCTTATTCACCAAAGGATGGAGAGTGACATAGATGTCTCATTCACCCACTGATAGGGCCTGGCATAGAGGTCTGATTCACCAACTGATGGAGATTGACATAGACGCCGGATTCACCAACTTTCTGTCTGTGGCATAAGAAGCACATTATTCAGTTGGCTCATTAATTATCTTTGCATAACATTGAACATTCCCAAAGAAGTGGTGTTCCACATGGTTCAGTTATGGGACCATTTCTGTTGTGTTTATATATTAGTGACATAGCAAATACGTAGACAAATCCTACCCATTTGTTGATGTTTCATTCATGCTACATAAGTAGCTCAGTGCTGAGCATACAACATGCGGTCAGTTGCAACACTGGTCTTGTAATTAATTGGTAAAACGTAATCGAAGTAAAAATGCATTCTTTTTGGTTGGAAAATTCCTACTTTGATGAGGACTGAATTTAATATGAATCTGAGGGATTAACACAAACGTCTTTGCATAACTCTGTCATCTAATTCTAAGTGGACAGTACCGATAATAGTCTTACTGGTACTGCAAAAAAACAACAAAAAAAACCCATTGCGATGCGTCGAAAGCTTAAATATACTCAGTCAAAATCAATTCTAAATACAATTTGCCATTCATAAGACCGATGCTTGAATATGCCTACGAAGCATTGGATAGTCTCTGACTTTGACTCCGGTAGACTAGGAAACGTTTAACTCGAGGCATAGATACCGACTTGCTAATCCATATTGATAAAAACGCTTTAAAAAGCGATGGAAGACACTAAAATCAAGAGGAACGTTTTACAAATTATCTACTTTATATAAAATCGCATGGCCATGTTTGCTGGAGATTCTATCTCGTCTTGTAGAGAAAGTGTTCAAATAATCTCCTTTTGATAGACCTCAAATAACTTCCATGTCATCAAGACTTGAACTCTTTCGTTTTCTCTTTTTAAGTACAATTAAATATAACACAAATCTTGCTCCTCACAAGTTTTAGGGTTACCCTTAAATCAGTTTGTTTGATTACTGTGCAATATATACTTTATCTCACCTATATCCGAAAAAAGCAATAAGTATTACTTTCAGGTATATTACTGCTTATAAATAAGATGTTTTTTTGTTACGCACTATAACATCTTTTTGTACCGCATGATGTATGGATATGTATCATGGGCCAGTGGCCTATATTACAAATAAACACTATTACTACATCATTAAATGTTGGAATCCCGTCTCTTTGGTCATGGAATGCCACAAATCGTCATCCTTGGGCATGTTCAAAAGTCATATATGACCTAACAGTGAAAATCTATCACAATATTTTACTCGAGACCCAAGAAAATGCAAAATTGTTTCAAGCAATTTGAAGCTTAAAATCCGATCAATCTTCAGTGAACCTAACATACAACCAATCTTGCTCATAGGGATTCCAGTCTGAAACTTCAACACATTTTTCTTTGACTATCTCATTTGCCAAAAACAAAGAATTAAATTGTTTCTATCCATTAGATTGTGTCTTCCGGTCACTACATTGAAACTTTTAAATTATAACACTCATTACTTTCCCACTGATAATGAATTTCTCCTATAACAAATATAAATTTATATCCAGGAATCTCATAAATTCGACAAATTGCATTTATCTGTGTAGGCTGCGTGCTCTATGTGATTTTCTTTTTCCTGTCAGTCACTCATATTTCTTTTCTTTTTCCTGTCAGTCACTCATATTTCTTTTCTTTTTCTTCTCTTTCTCCTTCTCATTATTCTTTTCCATTTTGTTTCAGAACAATTTTTTTTTTCAGTATTGTGCTATGGGGTTTTTTTGTCTTGCTGTTTTGTATTCATTTATATCAGTGCGTGTTTAGTGCCGCCTCCAGTATTTAAATATCTGTCAATATTACTTGAAAAGGGGGAGAAACCACAACTAATTGTGAAAACTTGTAGCCAAGTACCGTTGTTATCTTATACCTTAAGGCAATCCAGTTGCGGAAATGAAATGTGATATACAAATGTTTTGTTCCCTTGGTAAATGCCCTCCAAAAGCGTTGCCTGGTATTGGACTCACGGTACTAAGTCAGTTCCCATAGTAAACCCACGCAAATACCATGATATTAAAAATTCAATAACTTTCAATTTCTGAGTGCTCGTAATCAAACTTGTATTTATCAATATAGATACATAATTGATAACAGCTTCTGTGTAGAGAAAAATATTTGAGCCACGGCATTTTCTGGATCTGCATGTGCTTGAAACATGTGTTTTCAATACTGCGACAAAGAGTCAGGTACTGATTTCAGTAATGAGTCTTTCAAAATCAAGTTTGTAAAGGGACTGAAATTCTATCAATATAACAATGTCTTTGGTTTTCTTTTTCAGTTACAACTAAGATAAGCTCTGAAAAGATTCTTTCACTAAAATCTTACTTTCATTATCAACCATTCCTGGTCAGCCAAACTCATATATACTCTATTTTATCTTCACCCATTTCCAGACTGGTTCCCACTTTCCCCATTTCCAGACTGGTTCCCATTTTTCCCATTTCCAGGCTGGTTACCATTTTTCCCATTTCCAGACTGGTTCCCATTTTTCCGTATCGTTAGTAGAGCGACTCCTTAAGGTATAGGAAGGATATTAAGGAAAGATCTTCAGATCTACGAAATAGGGATGAAGTCATATTTTAAAAAATGTGCAATAACAAAACCAAAACCCTCTAAAGGCAATGGAAATAATAATAATAATAATAATAATAATAATAATAATAATAATAATAATGATACCACTACTACTACTACTACTACTACTACTACTACTACTAAAGAAAACGGTGATAAGTATGATGAAGGTGATTGTTTTGTTGTTGTATTTTTTAACGGCACTTTAAAATTTAGATGGTCTGTATCATTCCATGGAAATGGGAGTACCTTCCCCGATGAAACGTTGAGGCTGAGGTCCTTTGCTGGCCTGGCCGGTCTCGAGCCCGCAACCCTAGGATTACGAGTCAGACACCCTACCTACTGAGATATTAAACTACCCGTATGTGAAACTACTGTTGGTTTTTTTTTAAATTTTAATCAATTGTTTAGAAAGTCCGCTATGGTGAACAATAACATATGTGTACGTGTACCTTAATATATTAATAAATCATGTTTTCGTCACAAAGTAAGGAAATTTAAGTCGTATTGCAAAATCTTCTATGCTGAAATATTCACTTGCTGTAGTCGAATATCCCGTGAAGTATTTACTTGCTGCAATCGAATATCCAGTGAAATATTTACTTGCTGCAGTCGAATATCCCTTGAAATATTCATGTACTGTAGTCGAATATCCCGTGAATATTCACTTATGACAGTTGAATGTCCCGTGAAACATGAACAGCGGCACTCGAATGTCACGTGAAACGTTCCCTTGCTATAGTCGAATATCAGGTGAAATATTCACTCGTGCAGTTAAATGTAATGTGAAAATAAGCTCATTTTGTGATTAAGAACAAGAAATGAATTTACAAGTGTTTTCTTGGATTTTTAAAACAATATGCGTCTTTTTTGCTGATATCTGGCAAACAGTTTTTGTATTTTCTGGTACCGGAAGCCGATAGAAGTTCTGCATTTATGCATTATGTATACCGTAAAATACGAAAGCAATCCAAAAATGCTGTATCGCATGGACATAGAACACAATTAATTTTACTATATATTCTCTACATTTGTTTCTCAGTACTGAACTTTCCACTGTGTGACAATCAATACAAATCATATGTTAATCTCACATACCTTCAAAGATGACTTCACGGTGAAGTTCTTGTCAAGATTCACCGGCATTTTTTTGAGAAGCTGGACTGCAAACAAAGCAACATGCAATGGAACACGAATTTCACTTCCGGATCATCACCAAGGCCTTATTACTCACTGTGCATTGTCGCCTAAATACACACAGACAACCACACCATAAGCTCATATTCGCAAGAATAAACAATTACCTTTAAATCCCTACCAAAAATGCAAAAATATAACTCTTCTATCACCATCAAAATGAGAAAGGAAAAATGTTCTAAAAATAGACTAGAACTACATTCGGGGGTACTGAACTGGAAGTGCTAATTGTGACCCGATTACGCATATGAATCTACATATTCATCACAGTTGGTTGCCTCCCTTTAGTGGGATAATGCCTCTGACACAACACTAATTTTTACTTTAAAATGCCATCTGGTGAAAACCGCACGTTCTAATATGCTGAACGAAAAAGTCAGGAATTCTTTATCTGCAGTGACGTAGCACAGGGCTACGCTGTTACACGGTAGCATGCCGTACACGTCACAATATAATACGATGTCATTATGAAGCGCATCACTCGGAACCTCCTAAGCCTTCTCCGTCAGATACTTGAAAAAAACCCACAAAAACATCCAATGTTACTAGTGGCCCTACTAAACTTCGCTTATGCTCATTGTGGTTATTACGTTATACTTACTGTAACCTCACTGACGTTATTGCGATTCAATGACGTGTAATCACTTGTAGCAACCCAAGCGACACTGTGAATGATTTCTTCCGTTTTTTATTACTAGAAAATTCCAGGAATTACATAAAAAGTTATAAGTGCAGGTATTTCAGTGATAGTGAAAGGTCCTGAAATGTATTTTTAACGTCTGTCTTTACATTATTAGGATTTAATCTTCGCATCAAGCCGATATTTATCCGCCCAAAACTCACCATTTTGGGAATTATAATTAAGATTGCATCCGAGTCTCTTTCCGAGTCTAAGTCATTCGACTCACATCGGAATGAGACAAGGATGATCCGAATGGAAGCACATCAAAGCCTCCTTACATAGTCTGGTCCCGTTACCCTCGTTTTTGATTCGATTCCATACTGTATAAACTAAGGCCAGCTAGGATCCAGTCAGTTTGTGTACCAATCCATGGAAACGATGGACTAACGTTTTTATTAGCAAGGGGTCAAAACGGCGTGCTGACGGCAGCGATATATTCTGAAAGAGTCCGAACTGAGGAGCGCGATAAAAATGCACAGTTGAATATTTACAAACACTGAAGAGGGGTGCCGTTTTGGAGTTCATCAGTTTAGACACTGTATTTTAAATTGGACGCATCTCTTTCCATGGAAGAACTTTAGAATGAACGTTCATCAATCTAAGAAAAACATTAGTGAAAACATGTCTCTTAATGAATACCAAGAGACGTTTTTTAAATAATAATCTGACATACGTCACACATTTCATACATTAGTGTTTCTCTATAACACACACATTTCGTTAAATAAAATAAAATTTGAAGAGGAAAGCAAAATTATGGGCACATAACAACATAAACAAAAGGGTCACAGTCCGACGTTACTGTGTGACCTTTTTGGCAGTGAGACTAAAAGAGATAACTTATAACCGATAATAGTATCTCAATAGAAGCGTATTCAGAGGGTAATAATGAGACAGACAGACAGACAGGATCTTTACAACAGTATATTTGACGAAAGTTGAACCAGTTAGCCCGCAGGTTCAACTCTATCAATCATGCATCGGTCAAGATCTCCTAAACACATCGTATCAATGTGATAGAAAAGGCCGTAAGATACGATGTGATTTATGTAAATTTGACAATCCATTGTCCTTTGTTGCATGTGTCACGGCATTAAGGATAACTCCAGGAAGGACATCAGATTTACCACGAAGATTTACGAAGATGATGGCTTGAAAATTGACAAATATCTTAGAAAGGTGACACGTTCCGCTATCTTCAAAGGCATGTCACTTTCTGGGACATTTCACATGTCACAAGAACGTTAGCAATACTATGTATGCAAGATCCTGATTGCTTTATGAATCATCGATGGAATGTTTTAAATGATGATGATGATGATGATGGTGATGATGATGAAGTTAAAACCCACAATAGCTAGTTTTGACAGAGTAATACACCGTACAATCAACTGGTATAGGATCACGTGCAAGGTTTTTGCACGTTTTTGATAATACCCTTTTTGTAATCGGACAGTCGAGTCCAGTGAAGCCTAATTTTCAAAAAGGTCACACCTTAATAGAATGTAAACTTAAGTCGTTGATCAGATAACACTTTTGGGCAATTTGACGTTCACCAGAAGAAGAAGAAAAAAATCCGTAACCATGCCATATACCTATGTAATTATGAATAAATTAATGCAAAATAATCAGAATTTGCCTTGACACCCGTCCGTATGATTATAATATATGTTAATTATGCATCGACTATATAGAAAATTCGTTCATGTATGATTTTAAATTTGCGACACACTACTGAATGCTTTTATCTTGGCAGTAATTAACTGCATATTCATGGTTTGCCATTTTTGTTTTCTTATATTTCTATGTTTAATTTTTAACAGTGCGTCACTCATTAGAATTGTTAACAATACGACAATATTCCCACGTGCAATCAAAAGCGTTGTAATTCAACAGAAAATTAAATTTTATATTAATTGCAATAAATATTTCATGTAATGGGTAATCTTACTGTTCAAAATACCATAATGTTATCACGATAACCTGTTAAATTATTTCTGAATAAACTCTTCAATTGATCACTTCTTAGTGTTAAAAACCGAGTGGCGCGACCAACCAGATGAAAAGAATACTACGAAAACGGAGTCCATCGTAATTTGTTATTCGAACAGGTAAATTTGTCTTTATTCTTATTATAAATCCATAAAATGAAAAATCGAAGTCTATAAGCTTCCTTCAGCCAGAAAACCATATCAAACGTGCATTGATGAAATGGACAAAGCAAAGTTTACCTTGCTGGGTCTGTATCAGGGCACCGAGAAAGTATTACAGGTGTTCAGCGCAAACTGAATCCATCAATGTTATCACGTCTACAAAGAGATTATGAGCTGGACAACTCTACGCTGTGTTCGTGTGTGTATGTGTGCGCGTGTATGTGTGCGCGTGTGTATGCGTGTGATATATATATATATATATATAT
>JAECUM010043691.1:0-11592 GCA_016617855.1 Megalonaias nervosa
TTGTTCCGGTACCAGTACCTTCGCCACTTTCTCCTTCTTTACCACACGTCGAGGACTTTAAACAAAGATAGAAAGAAGAATTGGAGAAATTTTTACAGCAGCAGAAAGAGGCAGAACAAGCATTTCTACTTGAACAGCAACAGCTAGAAGAAGAAGAGGCAAGAAGGAAATGACAGGAAGAAGAAGCAGTAGAGAAGAAACAAGGTCTAGGAGAGAAGGAGAACAGTGAACCTCAAACGGTAACGGTACTCTTGGACATTTTGGCCGAGTTAAGAAGTCTGAAACAAATGTATCAGACTTCTTTTTTACGACCCAAGAGAAAAAGACCTTCCCGAGCCAAACAGCCCAACCCTGTTACTACACCAGAGATACCACCCCTAGCGATTTCTACCAAATCATTGACTGGAGCAAGTCCACAAGTAGGCCTTGGCCGTGGCAAAGGCTTAAGGCAGTTAAAGCGGATTGCTTCTCGTTCCTGAGTTTGTTCTAAGAAAAAAAAAAAAAAAACACCCAACGGTCCTTTTCAGGACCACTCACTTCTTTCGAAATGAGATACTATTCATTTTGCCAAAATCAATTAAAACTCAAAATCCCTTGTTTAACAATATGATGTACATGTGTGAGTGCCTGAGTGTAGGCCTTATTATTCTACACAATCAAAAGCAAGAGACACTTATGTTTTCTTCAGTCTGGTCTATTCTGGTACAAATATTTACAATTCAATGTCACAACACAACATAACACAACACTTTTTAAAAAAGTTCATAGACGTCTGTGTCTTTTTTCTTCTTTCACTCTCTCTGTTTTCTGATTTTATTCACTTTCACAGTTTTTTGGTCCTCCTCTTCTTCATCACCTTTTTCTCGTCTTCGTTTCTTCTCTTTCTGAACGTGTCGGGGTTCTTCCTTTGCCGAGGGCACCTCTTCTTCCTCCTCCTTCTGTTGTTTCTTAGGGCAGTCTGAAGACCAATGTCGTTTCTCTTGACAATGATAACAAGTATCTTGAATTTTGTCTCTTCTGACACTGGTATCGCTTTTTTGACGGTCTGGACATTCTGTAGCCAAATGCCCTTTCTTCTGACAGATATCGCAAGTATCTTGACTTTTATCTCGAAAGGAGGGAGAGTAGCCCGTCGGCTTGTCTGAAGAAAACTTTCTTATGACACCTCGCAAAGCTCTAATCAGAAGTTCGATCTGTGTCTGTTCTTCCATCGTGCTGGTCAGCTTGAGAGCGAAATGAATACTGAGAGGGAAGGTACCAGCCCTTTATATATATATATATACACTGAGTTTGACATGGATATATAGGGGTCCATGGCGTTTCAAATGTAGTCGTTTGACTTTTTGCAGTCAAGATGAAACGATCGCATCATTTCGTAAAGAAAGGAGAAGAAAGTAAGAGGCAGAAACGTGATTTATCGCCTCGCACAGTAGCTGCAGTCTTGGCTCAAATTCATGACAGCGATTTTGAAGATGAGATGAGTGAGCCAGAATCCAGACCCAAAGAGTCTACACCCCGTCAGAGTCTATCACCACCAGTAAACCCAAAAAAGTACTACCACATTCGAGAGACGGACAAATTCTCCTCTAGAAATTTAGAACCACAGCCTACACATACACGGCGAAATTTAAAGATTTCATGTCCGACGCACCTTTGGAAAAAGCAGAAGGGTTCATTACCGATGTGTGGGATTCTTTGTTAACCACACTGAAACAGCAATGTGAAGCCAAAGAAGACGATCGCTTGAGACTTTCCATTCATCACGACAGTTTGAAGTCCCTCGTTTGGATCGAGTTTAGCAGTCCAGCAGAATTGACACCTTCCAAAGTTATGGACAAGATTCAACACGTACAACAATCCAACGTCAAGATTCACATTACCGACGGAAAAGCGACACTGTTCATGACCCACGTGTCTCTTCCCCAAGGGACAGAACATGGCAAAAAAAAGTGTTCTTGGTAGACAATCTTCGCAGCATCAAGCGCAGCATCGTTCAGATTAACAACACTCAAGACAAGATGTGTTTAGCCCGTGCCATCGTGGTGGGACGAACGTATGCCGACAAGAACGACATGGCAGAATGGGAAAGAGCCTGGCATACTATGAAGAAATCTAGTCGAGCCAAACAATGAAGAGAAGCAGAGCTCTTGTTACAGCAAGCAGGGTTATCCAACGACACACCCTGTGGCATTCCTGAAATGCAAAAATTGCAAGACGTCTTGGCTCCACGCTACACCTTGAAAGTACACTCTCAAGAAGTGCGCGGACCTTTGTTGTTTGGAAGCAAAAATTTCAAAGACGGAAAATACATTCACGTCTATCATCACGATGAACATTTCGATGCCATTACCAGTATCACTGCATTTCTGGGATACGGTTATTACTGTGAGAAATGTGACTATGGCTATAACAATCGAGAGCAACATAAGCATTGCGGATCGAAATGTGAGGGATGTTTGAGACTGGCATTCACATTCCTAATTTCTGCGTGGCTCATCGAGCATGTGAGAAGTGCATCCAAGAGCATATCTTTACTCATTGCCCTCACTGTAGCAAGATTCCTGGAGGACGTGAAAAAATCTTTCGGGGACCAAACACGCTAGCCGTTTTCGCCCAATGGATCTTAGACCCTATCGACGAGACGTGGAGCCAAGAAGACATCGAACGTTACGGAGATTGTCGTCGCCATGCCACGGTGATGGCTCGCAATTTCTCGGGATACGATGGGCAGTTTCTTTTGAGATACTATACGGAACAAAGTACCGAACGTCCGAAAGTGACTTTGAACGGAGCCAAAATCATTTCCATGCAAGTGGATCAAGTGCAGTTTAAAGATTCGATGAGTAACTTGGCCATGCCTTTGAGTCGCATGTCTAAAACGTTTGGAATGACAGAAATGGCCAAAGGCTATTTTCCACACTTTTTCAATACCGAAGCCAATCAACACGCCGTTCTGCCCCATTTGCCTGAGGCTCACTACTACGACACCGACAACATGCGTACCGAACAATGAGAAGCTTTCTACGCTTGGTACCAGCCTCACGCCTCGGACCCTTTCGACTTTCAGGAAGAAATGTTAAAATGTTGTGGTTCCGACGTGGACATTTTACGGCGTTGCTGTGGAAAATTTCGAGAACTGTTCATGGAACACGGTGGGATCGACCCTTTGAAAGAAGCTTGCACCATTGCCAAAGCGTGTTCCTTAGTGTACCGTCAACGATTCATGCCCAAAAACACCCTGGCTGTCATCAGTCCTCAAACAAACAATTTTGTCAAACGTCAGTACTCGGTCAAAGTCCTACGCTGGCTACATTACTTGTGTGACAAGGAAGACAAATGGATCCAACATTCTCGCAACGGAGGAGGCGAAAAGACCATCGGAACGTATTCAGTGGATGGCTGGGACTTAGGAAACCCCAAGATCGTGTACGAGTTTAACGGGTGCTTATTTCACGGATGTCCTATCTGCTACCCTCAACGTAACACTAAAAATCAGTTTTTACAACGGACCATGGAAGACTTGTACCAGGCCACTTGTGGACGACGCTTGAAGTTAGAAGAGCAAGGATACCAAGTGGTAGAAATGTGGGAACACGAGTACGATCAGCAATCGAAAACCGATCCCGAGTTTAAGCGTATCGTGGAATGTTACAAGCTGGTGGACCCACTGAACCCAAGGGACAGTTTGTACGGAGGACGGACGAATGCCACCTGTTTGCTGTACCAAGCCGACGATGAGAAAGGAGAAGAAATCAAATACTTGGACGTGTGTTTTCTGTATCCGTACGTGTGCAAATATTGTCACGTTCCAGCAGGGCACCCGCAATTGGTGACGGAACACATCGACCTGGACAACATTCGCCAATACGAAGGATTGATCAAGTGTAAAGTCTTGCCTCCTACGTACTTGTACCATCCCGTTTTACCTCACCATTGCCAAGGAAAACTAATGTTTTCCTTGTGCCGTACTTGTGCCGAAACGTGCAACCAAGACCGACCTTGTCAGCACACCCAGGAAGAACGCGCCTTGACAGGAACTTGGGTCAGCGTGGAATTGTTCAAAGCTCTGGACTTGGGATACCAACTGTTAGAAGTATACGAAATTTACCACTTTCCCAAGACAGAAAAATACCACAAGGGCGACAAGACTCAAAAAGGCATTTTTGCAGACTACGTGAATGCCTTTTTGAACTGAAACAAGAAGCCAGTGGCTATCCTTCCTTCTGCCACACTCCCGAAGACCCAAACAAATTCAAAGACAAATACTGGGAGCAGGAAGGCATCACTTTAGACCACATCGAGAAAAACGAAGGAAGGCGATCGTTTGCCAAAGTGATGTTAAATTGCTTGTGGGGCAAAATGGCACAACGACCGCGTGGGAGAAAGAGTGGTCACTGCAGTAGCTGAGGCTGTGTTGAAGGGCATAATGGTCACTTCTTTTTATAGTCGATGAGTTGCGAAGCGTCAATCCAAGAGTCAAAACTGGGAGGATATCCTTTCCAATGTACTTTGACTTCTTTGACACGTCGTTTTCCCACTTTACGAGTTCTTCGATGGAGAATGCTTTCTATCTCGTACACGTCGTGGGTGTGGTGTGGAGAACGTGTGCCTAAAATGCAAATCGTCTTCTTTCTGTCAGATCTTTGTAGTGTATTGTGTCATCGGTGCTGCCATTGCCAATCTGAGTTTGCAACAAGGAGGCAAACAATTGTGGACCATTTTACTTAGCAGTTGCATTGGTTACCTTCTTCCCAATCCGTCTCTGAAATATTCCTCTAACGGAAACAACAGCCACCCTAACCATCCTCTTTTAGACACTACTCTGACTTCCAGTGACTCCTCGGAAAATAGACCTGTGGAATTATGAACAACCAATTTTACTTAACGTTACCCAGTGACAGTTCCATGGAGGTGTTTCCCAATAACACTTTGTGCTGTTTCTCGGCCAGATTACCTCAAGCCATCCCATTGGATCACGAAGCCCATTGGGAAGTGGCTTTGGTCAAAATGATTCACCCTACACAAATCAAAAACATCGTCAAACATCAAAACACTTTGGCGGTAGAAGTTTATGACGAACAAGTGCAACAAGCCATGGATGAACGCGCCAGTGTAGCTCACTTTATGAAATCACAAGACCCCAAAACTAAACGAACCACTTATCTGTTGAAAATTCCTGCGGCCTATTATTTTAGTGGTCAACATTTGGTGAACACCATTGCTGACAGGTTCAATTTCATGTTTGGTAAAGCCTTGGAGAAAGCCAGAAGAAGTGTCACGATCGAGTACCACAAAATAGCTCGTCGCCTAATGATGAAATTTTCAGAGGACAAAGTATTGGCCATTACATTTTGCCCTGAATTGTATGACATTTTGGGTGGAGACCCCAAGATGATCAAAATTAGAAACGAAATACCAGCCATGACCAGTAACTTCGATTTTCCGAAACATTTTCGATTCCCTGTAGAAATGAACCAAGGACTGAATTTGATGTTTGTGTATTCCGATGTGGTGGAGTACAATGTGGTGGGACACACCTCCGTACCGTTACTGCGTGTCATTCCTTTCAAAGTGGATTCTGCCACGAAGGCTGACGAGGAAGGTGGAAACACCTATCATGTTCACCTCGAATTTCTACATCCTCACTATTTACCCATCAGTAAGTCGTATTTCGACACTGTCAACATTACTGTAAAAGGATATCTAGGACAAAATATTCCATTCACCAAAGGGAAAGTCACAGTGAAACTCCATTTTCAAAAACGATTACTCTAACCCTTTGTCAGTCATGTATCCTGTGTACCAAGGAGTCGCTCGACAGCGAGGACATGGTTTAGGTGATATGCTAAAATCAGTATTTCGTAAAGTGGCTTCCATTTTGAAACCGATGGTGACACGGGGATTGCACGCCTTAAAAGATGCCGCGTTGACGCACGGCAAAGAATTTCTCCAAAATGTCATCATTCACAAACAAAACCCCAAAGAAGCTTTCTTGAGAGCAGGCAAAAATGTCTTGCTTCAAACGGGTAAAGACATTTTGGGCCGGCGAGAAACTCCTATAAATGTCCTGGGCAATGCCAAGTCAGGCATTCCTGCTTCCTTGACGCCACAGCAAGGACAAGGCAGAAAAAGACGACGAAAACACCCCATTCAGAGGACTTCACGCCCCTAGAGCTAGAAAGACTAAGAAAAGAAAAACTGTCCGAGAGTTAGACGTTTTTGATTATTATAAAAAGAAAATGATGCGCCGAGAGTCTTGTGCTTGTTCCAAGTCGGAACTGGATCTGTTTGCCATGCCACCCACCATGATGACGATGCAAGAATCCCAATGGGTCGAATTTCATCCCGTCTCCTCTTTGACGGATTCAGCTCCCATCGAGTTTGAAATCAAAGGACAACCTGAAGATTACATCGATCTGAATAGCAGTTACTTGTATCTGAAGCTGAAAGTGATCAAAACCGACAACACTAATCCGGGAGCCGATGCCAAAGTAGCTCCCGTCAACAATTTCATGCATTCCTTGTTCATCGAAGTGGATTTGTACTTGAATAACAAACTGGTCAGCAGCAGTATGGATACTTACCCTTACCGAGCGTACCTAGAAAATCTCTTGACGTACGGAAAAGAGGCCAAGAACACTCATCTGGATGCTTGCGTGGTATGGAAACCTGACACCGCAGGTGAAGACACGTCTAACGACACAGCCCTGACAGCCGATGACAATCCTCACAATGTGGGTTTTAACAACCGTCGAAGGAAAATCCTATAAGCTCGTAGTTTAGAACTGATGGATCGCTTGCATTTGGACATGTGGTTGCAAGACAAGTATTTGCTGAACGGAGTGGATATTCGCCTGAGACTCAATCGCAGCAGTGTCGCTTTCCATTTGATGGCTCATGCCAACGAGTACAAAACCATCATCCAAGATCGAAGTCAGTCGCGATGGCAAGACCTTATGTACCAGACCTTTCGAACCTAACTTTCCCCAGAAGAATTACTTGAGATCGTACTTGTCCCTGTACGAAGCTACCGGACAACTAGGAACCAACACTAGTCACGGTATTTCGTACGAAGATTATGTAGGAGGTTACACTTTGTGGGCCTTTGATTTCACTCCAGACCAAGGCAGCGACGAGGGACATTTCCACCTATAAAATCTGGTCAACTGCGTAGGGAACTTCAGTTTGCAGAAGCTCTCACCGAGACGGTGAACGTCATCTTGAATGCCGAATTCGATAATACCATAGAAATCAACAGTTTGAGAGAAGTCATTCTAGACTATTAGAAACAATGGAAGACTCCTATCCCTCATTGAACGATAGAGAATCTTTGGACATGGAATGGGAGGATAGCGTGAAAAAAGAACCCCAAGACCAAGACAGAGTGCGGAGACAAGGCGAAGAAACAGCTCCATGACAGTGCATTTCAAACAAAAAGTCAGAATTGAATTGATGACTTATCATTACCTGTGAAAAAAAAAAACAACAACACAACAACAAAAAAATGGATACCTGGGAACTTTATTACCTTTTGAACAGTAGTTCGTATACTGCTTCTTGGAATCCTGTCGTGTGCACTAAAGATGAGCTACTTCATCGCACACCTCAAGACCATCAAGCTTATGTCATCAACAAGGACGAAAGTCATCTCCCAGGAACTCACTGGGTTGCCGTCTACTTCCCTCAAGAGGATTGCGTGGAATATTTTGATTCGTATAGATTACCCCCTTTGGAAGACGATATCATTGACTTTATGAGAAGAAATGCCCAGACAACGCGATTCAATAATGTGAAATTACAAGACACAGATTCCATGGTGTGTGGACAATATTGTGTGTATTTTCTTCATCAACGCAGTCTTCGATATCCTTTAGAACATTTAGTGACTTATTTTGATCGTCACTCTTCTAGAAATGATGAGAAAGTAGATCGATGGTTTTGTGACCATTATGGCTATCTTTTGTCTTTAGCTAGAAAACGTAATGTACATCAATGGCCTCACGACTTCCATCAATGGAAATCTCACATGATTTCACAACGTTGTCAACCTTGTCAAACATAATTTGTTTGATGTTATTGTTACTTGTTAATTGTTAGCAGTTGATTGTTGGTTGAATAAAAAATGTTGTGTTTTTGAAAAAAATGTGTCTGTCGTTTGTTTTCAAAAAAAGACTGTGAATATATGCTCTTTGACATTATCTCTATCCCTCACCATGACATTCGCTATCATAGCGTTCCGACACTAAAACCTAGTAGAGATGTTTTCTATCGCGTCCGCGTTTGAACCATATAAAGCGGGTTGGTCTCCAGTCTGGTCATCCACTGTTGACTCGTCAACCTATGAACATGCCTTCCAGACTAGCCAAGCTGAACGAAGCTTACGTCAATTTACATCGTGTCAGGCTAAACCTGATACCTAAGCCTGAAGAGATAGAGAATGTCAGGATGTTAGCCATAGCCGAAGACCTGATAGAAGAGGTCTTCAGAGAGGAAATCAAGAAAGAACAAGAAGAATGGACGGTGATGTACAGACTTCAGAAGCAGAGAGAACAGCAACAACAACAGCAGCAGCAGCAACAGCAGCAGCAGAAACAAGAACCAGACAGAGGTTTTGTCGACTGCCGTGTGGACACCAAAGAATTCTCCTTCTCTTTCCGCATAATCAGACCGTATCGTATAGGAAAGCCTGCTGCCAGAAGGGGACTCAATCATAGACAGTAAAAAAGATTGCCATCACTCCCCGTCAACAAAAAAACAGCCCTTTTTAGGGCTACCCCAATACTCTCGAAAAGACATACTAATTCAAATTGCCAAAACATATTTCTCTGTTTGTGTGTGTGTGTATGTTTAAAAAAAGAAGTGTGTCTATAAGCATTTAACTTTCTCTGTCTTGTCAAATCGTGCATGTCTATGTTTGTAAGCAAAAAGTCAACGTGAGTGCTTCTTTTAGGTCCGCGCGTTTGATGTGATGGTAAGTTTTGGTGTTAGGGGATGTTTACCTTCACGTCCGTGCGTCAAGTATATAAACGACGTGATCGTCAGTCTGGCTACCCATCGTCAACGAGACAACTATAAAGAATGAGCAGAATAAGTAAATTGTTGGAACTCCAAATGCGCCTGGAGTATGCCAGACATATTTTAGACGAGCTGACTAAGGAGGCAATACAGGAGGAACCCAGAATAAAAGAGGAGAAAGAGAAGAGGATAAAGAAGAAAGAGTAGAAGGAAAGGATCCTGCCACACCTCATAATGAGGCCGAAGTTTGAGGTGAAGCATGAGGTGAGGACACCTCCACAGGCACTACCAGCTCCACGTCAGCTACAGCCACAACCACAACCACTACCACCAGTATCAATAGTCGCTGTCCCCCAGATGGAAAACTGGGAGTAGATTATGGAGGAGTTGGAGAGACAGCGGCAAGAGTGGGAGCCACAGCGTCAGCAACATCATCCCCGGCTGCAGAATAGAAGACAGAGGGAAGTCTTCACCATCCCTCAGAGTGAAAACTGGGATGATGAGGCCAGTCAACCCCCGTCTGCACTTCCAACAAGACAAATCAATTGGGAGAATGACTGGAGCAGACGTTGTGTGTGTGGTGTCCGGCCTGGAAGGTGTCACCATTAACCAGGTGCATTTATAGTTAGAAAAACAGCCCTTCTCAGGGCTAACCAGATCTCTAGAAAATAGACACTATTCAATTTGCCATTTGGTGTGAATGTGAAGTAGTGTGACTATAAACACTCACTTCTTTACTGATGTGTGTGTGTGTGTGTGTGTGTGTGTGTGTGTGTGTGTGTGTGTGTGTGTTTGCGTTCGCATTCGTTTGTGAGGATAGTATAGTGTGTATGTTTTATGCATTCTTGTCCGTTGGTGAGGATAGTAAATATAGTGTGTTTTATGCATTCTCGTTCGTTAGTGAGGATAATAAATATGGTATGTTTTATGCATTCTCGTACGTTAATGTGGATAGTAAATAGGTGTGTGTTTTATGCATTTGCGTTCGTTGGTGTGGATAGTAAATAGGTGTGTGTTTTATGCATTTGCGTTCGTTGGTGTGGATAGTAAATAGGTGTGTGTTTTATGCTTTCTCATTTGTTGGTGTGGATAGTAAATAGGTGTGTGTTTTATGCATTCTCTTTCGTTGGTGTGGATAGTATATATGTGTGTGTTTTATGCTTTCGCTTTCGTTGGTGTGGATAATATATGTGTGTGTGCTTTATGCATTCTCGTTCGTTGGTGTGGATAGTAAATAGGTGTGTGTTTTATGCTTTCTTATTCGTTGGTGAGGATAATAAATAGGTGTGTGTTTTATGCATTCTCTTTCGTTGGTGTGGATAGTAAATATGGTATGTTTTATGCATTCTCTTTCGTTGGTGAGGATAGTAAATATGGTATGTTTTATGCATTCTCGTACGTTTGTGTTGATAGTATATCATATGTGAAGTGAGTGTAAGGGATGTTTACGTTCTAGTCCGTACTTGACGTATATAACGCAGAACGCTCGTCAGTCTAGCTACCGCCGTTGACTAGTCAACACAAGATGGAATTGTTTAACGAGTTAAGAGACAGTTATTTTTGGATGATGGATGCAGCCTACGTGGTGAAAAGACTAGAACAGGAATGGAACTATCCAGATAGCCAAGACTTTGTGACCAGTCAAGTCACTAGCCTGAACGTAGCCAGGGATCAGGTGGCAGGGATGATAGAAGAGGAGGTGGAAAAAATAAGAGGCTTCATCCATCGTAAATATGTGAGAGTGGGGACAATGAAGGACGCACTTGATAATGTCATCCAAGTGAGGTGCTTTTGAGAAGAGCAAGCAAATTTTACGGAGTGGTCTTTTGTCCTGTGGGGATTAGAGAAATTAAGGAAATCTGAAGACCTAATGAGAAAAGTGATGAAAGAAGAGGTAACGAAAATAAAAGACACATGGGTAAAAAAGAGAGAGGAGAAGGAAAACAGAAAGAGAAAAGAGGACTTTGAAAGACTAAATCAAAACTGGATGAAGGTACAGGAAAAGTTTAGAGCAATGGGACATCCTGACTGGATTCCAGACGAAGAAAAGAAAAAGAAGAAGAAAGGAATCATTGGAAAGGGCCTTTTCAGGGCCACTCCACTGCCTCGAAAAGATTTATTCTTTCTTGTCTAAAAAAATTTATTCGATTGTATAATTTATCTTTTAACTCACAAAAACATTATTCTCTTATCTAAAATTTTTTTTTAGTAAGTTGTATAATTTGGGTATAATATTATAATATCCACAAACACGGACGCGAATGATTCAAACTTTATATAGAAATGACACAGGTGGCATGACGTCACGGTCCTTGCTACATTGTTGCAACTGTCCAGTACCATGACGTCACCCTACCTGTGCCATTCCTCTTGTCGCTATACAAAATTCCCATTGTCCCTATACAGTCCCAGGGTGTGCTAGTCGCTGTACAAAATTCCCGTTGTCCCCATACTATCTCAGGGTGATTTTTTGTCCCTATAAATCGTGTCCCTATACTATCCCGGGGTGGGTGGGTCTGTAATACTAATTCCCATTGTCCCTATACTATCCCACTACACTACTTATATATACATATA
>JAECUM010043692.1:0-10508 GCA_016617855.1 Megalonaias nervosa
AATCAAAAGACAAAACCCCTCTAACTGACGGCTAAATAAATAAATAAATAAATAATAGCACGTGAACTTGGGCATCCTATTTCACGGCATATGCTACTCTTATAGGTTTTGTATCTTGCATACGCATCTCACACTAATCGAAATGTCATGTAGACAACACAGACCCTAAAAATAGATTCTTGTTTAGAATTATTAGCCATGGAAACCAGATCAACAACTTCACCCACACCTATGATTCCTCCTAATATTACACATCCGTATCAAACACGACCTTTATTTGCAGGGGCACCATCTATAGATGTCAATGCATTCTTCATTTTCCTGTAGTTCGTGACACTGGTCAGTTATTGTTTTGACGTTGTTTGAATCTTCATACAGTCGTAAGATTTGTTAGATTTCTTTTGGAGATGTGTTGGCACTTGATGTATTGACTGTGAAATGTGTTGTTAGTGTTGGGAGATTAGTGATGTAGTTAGTGTTGGGAGATTGGTGATATGCAAATGAATGTTTCTCGCATCCAAACATCACCCACAGCATAGCAAGACCTCCATCCGCATGGATATAGTATCGCCCGTACCTAGTATGTCTCCCATTAACTCTCCAACCCTCTGGTGCGGACCCATACCACCTCCAGAAAAGGGCCCCCTCTCTGCATCACACGAGAAGGTGACGCATTAAGGACATGCACTAAATACGACAAGCTGCCACAGCGTGAAATCTTTGGGGGAATGAACCTGATTAATTCCCAGGTAAGGTACAAAGTAGAGCATGTACATCGGGTCATCAGTACCATAGTAAGTCACTGTATCATCCGTTAATAAAATGCATAGAGAGCTTTTTAACAATTAGCCAGTTAAGCTGATACTAACGTTGGCATGGGTTATCAATATGGCCTGATCATAACAGTCACAGTGTATCAATATGGCCTGATCATAACAGACACAGTGTATCAATATGGCCTGATCATAACGGACACAGTGTATCAATATGGCCTGATTATAACGGACACAGTGTATCAATATGGCCTGATCATAACGGACACAGTGTATCCATATGGCCTGATCATAACGGACACAGTGTATCAATATGGCCTGATCATAACGGACACAGTGTACCAATATGGTGGACATCAATGCATATTACTTTATTCACGATGCTGTTAATTACTTATCAGTCCACTGTTCATATACATGCCTTTTTTCTTCAAATACTACTAATTTTTTTTTTCACTCTTTCCATCTAAATACATTTGATACATTTTTCACTATCTCCACCCAAACACTAATGATATCTTTTTTCACTTTTTCCACCTAAACACCACTAATATATTTTTGTCAATGTTTCCATCTAAAGACTAATGATATCTTTTTCCACTCAAGCACTACTGATATATATTTTTCACTCTTTCTATCCAAACATTTCTGATTTATTTTTTGTTCACTCTGTACATCCAACACGAATTCGACCTAGTTCAAATATGCTGAAATATTGATACGTAAATAAATCAAATAAGGACAAGTGATGAAAATTTAGAATTATCTACTCCATAGGTACATAAATAGCTTTCCATACCAATAGTTACATAGATGGCTTTCCTTATCCATAGGTACATAAATGGCTTTCCATACCCATAGGTACATAGATGGCTTTCCATACCTATAGCTACATAAATGGCTTTCCATACCCATAGGTATATAAATGGCTTTCCATATACATAGCTACATAAAAGAATCTCCATACCCATAGGTACATAAATAGTTTTCCATACTCATAGCTACATAAATGGCTTTCCTTATCCATAGCTATATAAATGGCTTTCCATACTCATAGCTACATAGATGGCTTTCCTTATCCATAGCTACATAAATGGTTTCCATACTCATAGCTACATAGATGGCTTTCCTTATCCATAGCTACATAAATGGCTTTCCATACCCATAGCTACATGAATAGCTTTCCATACTCATAGATACATAAATGTCTTTCCTTACCCAAAGGTACATGAATGGCTTTCCATACCTATAGCTACATAAATAGCTTTCCATACCCATAAGTATACAAATTGCTTTCCATACACATAGGTATGTAAATGGCTTTCCATACCCATAGCTACTTAGATGGATTTCCTTATCCATAGCTACTTAAATGGCTTTCCATACTCATAGCTACATAGATGGCTTTCCATACCTATATCTACATAAATGGCTTTCCATACCAATAGGTACATAGATGGCTTTCCATACCAATAGGTACATAAATGGCCTTTCATACCAATAGCTAGATAAATGGCTTTCCATACCCATAGGCACATAAATGGCTTTCCATATATATAGCTACATAAATGGATTTCCACACCAATAGATACATAAATTGCTTTCCATACCCATATCTACATAAATGGCTTTCCATATCCATAGCTACATAAATGGCTTTCCATACCCATAGCTACATAAATGGTTTTCCATACTTATAGCTACATAGATGGCTTTCCTTATCCATAGCTACATAAATGGCTTTCCATACCCATAGCTACACAAATGGCTTTCCATACCCATAGCTACATAAATGGCTTTCCATATGCATAGCTACATAAATGGCTTTCCATACCAATAGGTACATAAATGGCTTTCCGTATACATAGCTACATAAATGGCTTTCCATACCCATAGCTATATAAATGACTTTCCATACTCATAGCTACATAGATGGCTTTCCTTATCCATAGCTACATAAATGGCTTTCCATACCCATAGCTACACAAATGGCTTTCCATACCCATAGCTACATAAATGGCTTTCCATGCCCATAGCTACATAAATGGCTTTCCATATGCATAGCTACATAAATGGCTTTCCATACCAATAGGTACATAAATGGCTTTCCGTATACATAGCTACATAAATGGCTTTCCATACCCATGGGTACATGAATGGCTACATAAATGGCTTTCCATACCCATAGGTACATGAATGCCTTTCCATACCCTTAGGTACATAAATGGCTTTCCATACCCATAGGTGCATAAATGGCCTAAATAGGTTGATTCTAGCAATGTACACAATCTACACAAATTTGTACGAAGTTGAAATTATTTCCGTTGGCATCATCGTTAACAGATTACTCAATTAAACTTGTGAAAGAAAGAAATTTTAAGACCGGTTACATGCAGAAGGAAATACAAAACATTGCAGACTGACTGCAAGAGATTAAAAGTTGCACACATTGCTAAAATGTTACAGAAAGAAAAGACACTGAAAAGCACAGACTTAGGTGTGTTTTGCTTCGGGGACATTTTTTTTGGGGGGGTGGGGGCAACAACCCCTGTATAGTTATATAGTCTGTTGTAATATCCGAGAAAGCAATAAGTACAATATCCGATCAAACAATTATTACAAGCAATCTAAGTATCTGATCGAGAGAACCTTAAGACAAAAATTTGGTCTTACGACATAATTGATAGATTATCACAATTATTAATTGATATAATAAAACAAAGCACAATTATTAAAAAACTTTAGGCGATTATGTTTGATGAACAGCAATTTATGGTCTTTAAATTTAATTTATTCATTATGTTTTTATGACATAATGAGTGATCGAACATTTGTAAAGCTATCGCCTGACTGAATTTTAAGATTGAAATTATAAGTGTGATGAATTCTGAACCTGAAGACTAATGAATTTGCATTGAAACGAATTTTAATCAACAAAAAGTTGTGAATTAAATCAAAAGGCGTTATAAAAACCATGCTCGTGAACAGCTTCGATCGAAGATCAGCACGTATATAATTTGAATCAAAGGACGTGATAAATTGCAGAAACGTGTGAAGAATTTGAAAATGTATGTACCATGATTATGATTTTTATACATTATTAAGCTGATGGTGGATGGCTTCTAAAGTAACACGGTGCAGCATAGACATGGACGTAGCAAGAACACTGTGTAGTGCTACCTTAAGAAGTCAAGGTCCGATCTTGTCTTAAAGTTTCACTCTAAGCAACGCTTAAATTCGTATTATTCTATATAATGGAGATAATGACATGATTGTGACAGAGCCTTCTAAATCATCAATATCTTGTAACAAATATCATTGAGAATTTCGCCCAAAATCGAGGCGTTTGAAATCACTACCATACATAAAAGTTAATTGAAGACAATATTTTGATCTGATTGGGATGATAAAGAAATACTTTTTTCCTCTTTGAACGTGAAGTGAGTTCAATATATATGATTACGTCGTTGAAGCCAACCGACAACAGCCAGACAAAAGAATTTATAAGAAACGTAGAAAAAAAATATCCCAAACTTGAATACGATGAAATCGTGCCAGATGTTAAACGACATGCACATATTTTTCAGACGAGACCTACGAATCTTAACACTTTGATCCTGAATCACACGTATATAAGATATTGTCAACATAAGTTGGAAATTCGCTTAAACAGGTACAGATCTTACGTGATACAATTTAAAAACGAAGAACAGGAAAGACGCAAACCATAAAATCAGTCAATCACAATTAATTGTTAGGTCAAGCTCCAGATAGAAAATACCAGATGGTAGATATTCTGCTATGTATATCTATATCGTGTGTTTAACTTTTGTCCATGATTGAAGGTGCTTGTTTATTTGACTTCTGTCATGATTGTAATTAGCAATCAAGATGGCCTGAACTTATTTACAATTTGATGGAATTTGGGATTATTGAGAACGCATTCAGAGACATTCTGGATTACATAATTGTGGTACATTAGTACATTCAAGTCTTTTTGGAATTTATTCAGAACATTCAATTTGGAATTTATTCAGAAAATTCTATACTTTTGGACTTGTGACTGGATATTAGGATTATTTGGGCATTAATTCATAATCATGTAAAGTGTCTTTTAAATTTTCACTTTGCATTCTACGGTAATAAATCGTTTGTTGAACTTGCTGGTTTCACTTCCTTTCTGTTACATATTTCAAGACCTAAGTTGTAACACCACGCTCTCTCTCTCTCCCCCTCCCCCCTCTCTCTCTCTCAATGAAAGGAGAAACATATGATAATAAATTTGTCTTTAAATATTAAGTTCTAAGAGGTTTACATATTTACATTGCTATCAGTCTCAGATTGGAACGGAATTGGCATCATTCGTGACCTCAGATGATAACCACATCATGCACGATAAGGATTTGCATGATTTTGTCCCAGATGATAACCACATCAATGATTTATCAGTTAGCACGAAGAAATGGATAAGGTTTCAACACCTAATAATATTTAGCTATGATTCGATGAAATATAAACTATATCTAAGGCTATTGTATTTAAAGAATTTTACTTATTTTTGAAATATACAGTTATCAATATGAGACAATAACATAAAATCTTGTTTATAAATAGATAGCCAATCACATCTAAATCTTGTTTATAAATAGATAGCCAATCACATCTCACATCTAAATCTTGTCTCTAAGCAGATAGCCAATTATATTCCATTTTCCTTAATTCGTTATGATATTATTCAAATGAAGCTAAATACAAAATTCGTCAGCTTATATTAAAATAGTTATTCAGGAACATATTGATTTCTAAGAAGCAACGGCATACTCTAAACCTATTTGTTCCTCGGTTCCTACATTTCGACTAGCGGCTTTCAGCAGCAATCATTGTGGCTTGTTTTACCACTTGCTATGAGTAAGATTAAATAAGTTATCCTTGACAAATATGCTTTATGTTTCTTTGGAAACATTAAATTAAAAGCTATCGTTGTTATATATGTTTGATTTATTTAATTTATTTGACTTTTGTCTTTGATTGAGGGTAGAATCATTACGGCGTTCCTGACTTTTATAATTGTTTTTACTGATATTTAAGTTCAAGGTCTAGCCTTCTTTACAAAATTAGAATGGTCTGGAAGAGATCTTCCAACTCACATCGTGGTCATTTTATTGTGTTTTAGGTTCTTGTATAAGGTTTTTATAAACAAAATTATTAATTCTTCCTCTAAGTTCAGTCTCTGGAATCACTTGCTGATGTGTTAAGATATAATTTGACAAAAATCAATTATTTAAAATCATTCGCTGGAGTTACAAAGTGCTCGTTAACATTTTTGGCTGAATCACTATTTCGAGATTATTGTGAATTTATTCAGAGTCATTCTGGATTATATCATTGTGATACATGAAGATTATTGACATGTAAGCTGATTCAAGGCTATTAGTAAATCAGCACATTCATTATTGGAATTCATTCGGAACACAATACTTTTGGACTTGTGTTAGAACTTCTGTGATTACTTGGGATTGATTTCACAATATTAAACGTTCCGCTTAAATTATCACTTTGTAATTTAGAAAAGTAAATTATTTCTTTGTTTTTAAAAACTTTGGTTTCGTGTCTTTGTGTTACTTAGTTTAAGATCCTTGAGCCACTAAAAAAAAAAAAAAATTGGAGCCTCGTCCGTGATATGAATTTCACTAAAATATGTCAGATAATTTCAAAAATTGTCTTTTAAGGTTTGGTTGACTATTATTCAGAATTTTCGTTGTTCTTGGCAAAGGTTTTAATTTTATATGTTATCTTTCGTGAAATCAGAAAGCTTTCACAGTGTCATGTAAAGTGGAGAACTTTGTTTTAAATCCTATCCAGGGAGGGTTAGAGTCTTTGAAAAAGTACACGTTGCTTGAGCTTGCCAGACATTATGTTATCTCAGAAGCGAAGAGATAAATTATGTTTTTATTCTGTATTTGGCGGATAAGATCGTTTTGGATAAAACTGCTTTGGGCTTTAATAATAAGACTGTATCTGGTTTTGATAGAAGATTAAAAGAATTAAAAACCAGATGGAAATAGAGTTAAGAGAGCTTTAGATTCAGAAAGAAACAATGGAAATCTAAAATAATGAAAATCTAAAACAATGGAGATCTAAAACAAATGGAAATCTAAAACAATGGAAATCGAAAACAATGGAGATCTAAAACAATGGAAATCTAAAACAATGGAGATCTAAAACAAATGGAAATCTAAAAAAATGGAAATCTAAAATAAAATAAAGCAGATGAGAGAAAAACGCAAAGGCATAGAGACAAAAGAAGAATGCAATTTCAGTGTGTGTGTGTATGTGTGTGTGTGTGTGTGTGTGAGAGAGAGAGAGAGAGAGAGAGAGGCAAATGCAAATGCAAAGAAGGAAGATAAAGAAATGCAAATTGAGAGAGAGAGAGAGAGAGAGAGAGAGAGAGAGAGAGAGAGAGAGAGGAAAATATAATGCAAATCCAAACATTTCCTTGTCCATTCTTGAACATCGAGTCCGTAAAGGCTGATGAACTATTAAGCTAAACTCTAGGCACCAAGCAGGAATGACTTCAATTGCTTGACCTCAGAATCAGCGGATTCTTTATTCAGAGTGAGATTTTGTAAAGGTTACTGGTGTAGAACTAAAGAAATTTCGGTGAAACTTAATACTGAATGAATTGACTGACATAGCCTCAATATTTTAAGTCCATCCCTAGACATGTGAATAAAATTAGAAGTAAAGGTTATTTGCTGTTATTCATATTTTAGATTAGAAAAGTCAAATGTTTTAAAAAATTTGATTTGTTTACATCTGCATAAATATTACAGAGATATAATTTATATTATTGGGAGTATAGCTTACCAGCGACCTTTGACTTGCGACCATGGCTCCATTGAAAACCTGTGACAGCATTGTTTTTCATAACTTTAGAGGCAGCTGGAGCGTTCTCTCTATAAGGTTGGCTTTTCACATAAATGATTTTGCAGCTGTTTTTATTTCCTTTAGTAAAATAGTATTTCATTGTTCGATTGTCTTTCTCCCCGTCATAAAGAAGAGCGATCCATAACAGCAGAATTTTGTACTAGACACGTACGATGTAAACAAAATGTCTTTCTCATCTGAATGCAAAGGCAAAGTTTTAAAAAAATGGCAGAATTAATGTACCGGTCTATTACACAATCAGAAAGGCGGTGTACACGACAAAATTAATTTTTATGGATTATATCATGCTTCTTTTCTCGTGCATGCATAGTGGGAGGGTATGGGGTCAACGGAAACGAAGAAAGCAATATACATACTCTAATAATAAGAAACTAAGAATAATTTACTCCAAACTGACTGACATTGCTTGCGTCGCGGAAATCCTTCTTGAGTCAGACATAGTTGCTATAGTCTGCGCAAACGCACAGGACACTTTATAGAGTGGGCTCACAATTGATTTGATTATTTCTAGCGGCTGAACTTTAGCGTGGGGACTTGAAGGAACACAAGTGTTAAATTTTCATAAATGTTCACTTTCTGTCTGAATAATAAGCCAAGAAAAACTTGGAGATTGTGTTTATTGTCCAAATCACGACTATCGTGTTGAAATAAGGTTTTCCCCAATTTAGTCTATAGCATGACCACGTAGTTTTAGACACGTATTTACCATGTACACTTCGAGGAGCTCTCACATTCATTATTGTGGTAATAAAATTGTTCTAATGCATATCAATGCATTCTCCAAGAAGTATGTGGTAATAAAATAATACAATTTTTCTAATGCATACCAATGTATTCTACAAGGAGCATGTAGTAATAGAACTGTTCTAATGCATACCAATGTATTCTCCAAGGAGTATGTGTTAATAAAATTGTTCTAATGCATATTAATGTATTCTCCAAGGAATATGCGGTAATAAAATTGTTCTAATGCATACTAATGTATTCTCCAAGGAGTATGCGGTAATAAAATTGTTCTAATGCATATTAATGTATTCTCCAAGGAATATGCGGTAATAACATTGTTCTAATGCGTATTAATGTATTCTCCAAGGAGTATGCAGTAATAAAATTGTTCTAATGCATACCTATGTATTCTCCAAAGAGTATGTGGTAATAAAATAATAAAATTGCTCTAACGCATACAAATGTATTCTCCAAGTTGTATGTGGTAATAAAATTTGTTCTAATGCATATCAATGTATTCTCCAAACACTATTGCAATTTATAGAGCAAGAATTAATGCGAGTCATTTATTGTAATTCATTTAAAAAGTACCTTTTTAAAATTATTCTTGGTCCTCCTGGTGTTAGCTTTAAAATGATATATGCTGCCATCTGTCCTCACAGACTGGCGTTTGTCCATGCCCAACCGAAGCAAACCCTACCTACCCTTAACAGAAACAGTTCGCTTATACCCTGTTATCTTTCTGCGACCAGTGTTAACAAGATGGGCAAGTTTAACACTCTAAAAGAAACAAGCAAATCGATACAAGCCAAGGAAAGATACGGAAAGGATAATGACGAGCATTATTAAAAACAACATGGATAAAGCAGAGAGAAAAATAACAATAGAGAAAGCGTATTGGCAAATGAAATAAACTCGCAGAGAGGAAAAATATGAAAATTATGGCATATATATATATATATATATATATATATATATATATATATATATATATATAGAGAGAGAGAGAGAGAGAGAGAGAGAGAGAGAGACACACACACACATACACACGCTGTATCAATGATATGCCACGAGATGTATACATTTTTCATTAAAAGGAAACGAGGATTACCGAGTTCCTTTTAATGAAAAAGTTATACAACTAGTTGTATATCATTGATGCAGCGTACATACTATGCATATATTTTATTTTATTTATATCACATACAAATACACATATTTTTCTTTTTAACGGAGTTAAAATTGACGACAGGAAATTGTGTATTGGCTGAGTCAATGAAATCCTCACATCCCTTCCGAGTGTGTCCGTTACAAAATGTAGTTCTGTGCCTTTTTGGCTATTCACAAGCACTTTGCATATTGATAAGTTGATTGTTTTCCTTATTTTAGTTTCTATTTTTATTCAGATTGATTAAATCAAAATAAGACATTTTTTATTTAATCATGAAAGATGGTTTTAATGAAGATCGTAGAGCACCACTACAAATACATGGTTAGCTCCCTGAACACTCATTAGGGATTATGAAAATAATGATAACGAGTATTCATAATCCCCTTTTCCTAAATGAATTTAATATGGTACACAATTTCATCGCAATCCTTTCTGCTTCCCGTCCCCCCCCCCATGCATAAGGGACAATATATACAGAAAACTGGAGTGAGAGAGAAAAAGATGGATGAAAACCTTAAACTGAACTTACATCAAGTAGCCTACAAGAATATGGTTCGTCCTAACGGTATGTGTACACTTTCCTTTGGGTTTATCTACAGTGTTTATATAATCAATGATACAAAGCTGCAATAGCCTCTCGACACTGGGTAGATTTCTTGGTTACAAGCACACATACTGTAATGTATTTAATTCCTTGTTTCTTAAATATATTAATAATGTTCTAAAAATCTATTATTATTAATACAATACGAAAATGTCCAAACTCTCTCTCTCTCTCTCTCTCTCTCTCTCTCTCTCTCTCTCTCTCTCTCTCTCTCTCTCTCTGGACCATTGTAGCAAGATACGGGCGAAAATCCATGAAAAGACGAGCGTAGAGGATTTTCGCTTGT
>JAECUM010043694.1:0-10673 GCA_016617855.1 Megalonaias nervosa
CAGCTCTCTTGCTAAAATAAACAACTTGACAAATGGCACCCTCCAAGCATCAGGCATCAGTAAGTGTTTGTCCAGGTCACTGACCTGAAATAAGTCGGTACAGCTAAGAACCTAGGATTTAATCTATCCAAATTCTGACCAAACTGAGGGTAAAATAATGAAAATTACATGTTTTGTGTAGAATAGAGATGTTTGTGCCCAAGACTCTAATTAGAGAGTTTCATATACATAAAATTCTCAAGGGAAAAAGAAAATGCAAAGGCAAACCGCACAATTAGTTAAAGAATGAAACATCACCTAATTACATGCATGGATGAGAAACAGGCACAAATGTAAAACAAAAGAAAGAGACCACACAATTGTCTATTTGGCTTTCTAAGTCTTCGTTTTTTGTGAGGTCAGCGTAATGCAAGCCAAGAGCCAATTCTCGTCAAAATTATTAAAATTGGCTCCAGTTCAATAGGTTATTGGTTTTAAAAAAAATTTTTAATTACAAGATTGGTTTAGGTTTGTAATGATCGGTTTTCACTCTTATAGAATCATTGACAGTTAGGCCTTTGAACATGCAATGTCTGTCACTATCTGAATTGGCAGAATTTGAAATAATTTCTGACCCAAGTTAGAAGGAAAAGGACGAAGCAGTATTTTAAAACTGCGTAAAAGGAATTAAGTGCCAGAAAAAATATGTATACATATTCTGGGAAAGGTGTTCATTTTCGCCAAGTTCATGGTACAATAGCCAAATAGATGGAGTAGATTGTTATACAGTGATAATCTGAGAATTCAGATGTTTAACAAAAAAAAGGTGTGGTGTATGGGCGCAGATGTGACACATGAAGCATCGATGTGACCAGACGAGACAAAATTGTTTATAAGGGTCCTTGTTATTTCTGATTGTAATGATTTTAGAAATATTCATGGCCATATTGTCTCTGTCATGTCAGGTCTACCTTGCTTGCTTTTTAGTGCATACGGCAATCTACAGTCATGCATGTGTAAAATGGTGGTACTCAACCAAACAGTGAAGAAAGAACATCTGGACACATTGCGATGGACAAAACATAAGATATCACAATTAACATGATGTTTTGCTGCATTGATGTAAATTTATTTGTCTGTCCACCTCCATTTTGTCATTATTTTCATGTTGTTTGGAAACGAGTTTATATATTGTTGTACAAATGTAAGTTGTATAAGGGATTAGCAAAATGCTGTACTGTTAACTAGTTACTCTAGGATGCATGTATATAGTATTATATATAGTTCTTCTAAGGAAGAAGGCTTATATTTTGGTTACATTTCTGTTACATATATTAATACTATTAGATATATGTCTGTACTTTAGCTTGATTAATAACACATTTGCGGAGCAAAATCAAAATGGAAGTGCGGCACATATGACCAAAGGGTTTCTTAGTACACAATTCATTCTGATTCTATTATGAACAAAGGGATTCTTAGTACATATCACACAAGGGATTTTAGTGTGGGAAAATGTAAAATATATAGCAGTACCAATATTAGGTTTCTAACTAGTATTATGTGGGGTGTGCGAATATGGGAATTTCAGAAACACATGTGAGTTAAGCAATGATAAATCTGGGTAACTAGATCAGGATCATAGAAACTAATGTAAGTTGGGTGTGAGAACATATCAATAGCAGTCAGGGTTTTGGGTTTCAGGAAGGCTTTGACAAACCTGGGTAAACAGGTCAGCATCATGACATAGCTGGATAACTGGGTCATATTCCTACTGTTTCAGCACCATTTAGGTATGGTATGATCTGGGGTAAGGGAGCTGTCATTTATCTAGTAATGGTTAGCCAATCATATTTTGTATGTCGGGAAAGGATGTGGGATTACGATATGTGTACATAGATAGATACAAGAGATAGTGTGCAGAAGGGAAAGGAGGGAAGGCAGAAGGGCACAAAGCAGAACGAAAAGCAGAAAGAGGGCAGAGAAAGAAAAAGGGACAGCAGAGATAAGATGTAGTTGGAAATAAGAATCAGACAGAGATATACAAGATGGGGAGTTAAGAGAAAGCATACATAACAGACATAATGGAGTGATAGATACATATTCTGAGTGGACAAATATAGTGAGAAACAATGTAGATAAACATTAGTGTAGAATTTGGAGAGATGGACAGGACTAGTGTGTATTTTGGACATAAACAGTAGATTGCATTATGTCTTAGTGTTTTAATTAGTATACCATTGATCCCTCCTCACCCCGAAGTCAATAGAAAGACCCAATAGGTAAGACCGACCGCACCTAACGGGTCAGTCTATGATCAAGACAGGGGATGATTTACAAATTATGCCTGCCTTGCTCTTGAACTTGGTGTATTGTTTAATGTGAAAATTCCTAACAAAGAAAGGATGTTACCCATTGAACACAAAGTGCTTATTAAAGGTATTCAATGATAGGTCAAAATATGCCTAGAAATTTTGCAATTTCGTTGTCAACAACTGGACTCGATGGAGAAACTGCACATGAAAATTTTTGTGGACCTTTTGTCAATGTAAAGATCAAGGTAGACACCAGTATTCCAGTAGACCTTCATACGTAACACACTGTTCATTGAGTTAAAAGTCACCAAAAGGTTTTACATTCAAACAGAAGTGAAAACAATTTAGCAAAACGAATAGCTGCATTTTCTGGATTGCAGAATTGCATTTTCTGGATTCTTTATGACAAAGTGTGATAAAATAGCAAATAGAACTGTCCATTCTCAGTCACAAAGTACCTTCAGTACATGATGATGAGTTTTTGATATTAGAAAAGTGAGACCATTTGAACATCGCCATGGGTGTCACTTAGGATTATATCTACAACCTATGCAAAGCCCACTGAAAACACTGAGTAAAGGTCATCTCATGGCATGGATAAAGGAATATCAATTTCAATTTTTGAATGAAATTGGACAATAAAATAAGACAATGTGTACAGTGTTCAACGTATTTGTTATTTTAAAAAGAAAATGACTTTATGGTTTGAAAATATTGATTTAAGAAAACCCAACAGCTTAGTAAGCATCAAGACCTTGTAATGTGTCGAATTTTGAAGAAGTACTGAATCTTTAAGTTGAATAAATTGTACATCAATATTTTATCATAGTCAAGCCAGAAAAGTCTTTGTGAAAGGTCACTGTGACATTTTTCCCTGTTTCATCTGTGAAACATAAAAGGCCTACGTTTAAGGTTCAGTGGAATTGATCTGAAAATTGTAACGGTATCTTGGCAGAGAGTACATTAGAGTTACTAGCCATAACCGCGGTAAAAGGACCTCATGTCAAACATTTGATCTTCAAAGGAATGTTGATTGCATCGTATTTCTCAAATTCTAGGCTGTCAAAATCTGATGAAAGACATGATTATCTTTGGGGAAAATTTAGGAACAGTTGCTTACGATTGGTCAGTTAAATTAAGGCGTACACTTTGGAAGTAACGGGAGTTTAAATTTACCGACTTTGCTCGAAATTCTTTAGTTCGATTTTGCCTTGCGAGAAGACAAAAGCCCGACTCCGTGGGGAACCTAAAGTATAGTGTTTTCCCTCGTTAAAGTAAAAGAAAGAGGCCAGATAGCTGTCTTGAAAGGAAAGACAGGCTATAGTGCTAGGACGCACGATTTGTGTGGAAAAGAAACAGCATTAAGGGAACAGTTTTCTATCCCTCCCCGAGGAACCCGATGAGGACAGTCCAAAGAGGAAAGTCCGCAAATAAAGAGTCCGGAATAGAAAGGGTCAGAGGAAGAACCAAGCATACACGCCTAGACGTGGGATACACAAAGTCAAGAGAGGAACGACGCTAGGTGATGCAAATCGGGCGTGGAGCTTGTACTCTTTTCACCACTCGTTACTATGATGAACGAATCCGTAAGTGAACATTGCTATTAAATTCCATTAACGTAAATCTGTTGAATTGAAATCGCCAATTTTAGTTTATGTATTGATTAATTAAAATTTATTTAATTTTTTTGTTTAAGGGGGCTCGTATTTGTATTATTTCTTCTCAATAGTCTTGCTCAGTTCTCTGTCGATGTTCTATCTATCCACTCACACTAGGCAATAACATCGAGGGAGGTCATCCTCTAGATAACGATCGCCAAATCAATTAACAGAGGGGCACACACATACACACCCTTTACAGACCTATTATTATTATTATTATTATTATTATTATTATTATTATTATTATTATTATTATTATTAAGGTATACATGTATACTAAAATTAGTTAAATCTGCAAATGTTTGTGTTAAGGTAGCTGTTTACACTTTAAATCTCCATGAGGACACATTTAAAACTAAGCACACTTATACTAATATTGGCTATACCTTTAGACTGAACGCCTGGGTAATTATATCGGATAATGCCCTTGAAATTGTGTGTTTCAGCGTAAAGTCCGTTGACAAAACTTGAGGATCTGTATAGATATACGCATTACTCACAATATGTTCCACACATAAAGAAGATATATGTTTTGCATTTACGGCTTTTACATAGGTCTGTATTGCATTCCTCAATGTGTACTTTGTTAACGAATCCAAAGGTTTAGAAATGTCTATTCCAACTTCGAATCAGCTTTACAGATGTCACAGCAAGTCAAAATATTGATTCTTCATCAGTGCAAAAGCCAAAATATGAATTGATCAATGATCTCCTACATAGATCTATATTTTCGTCATAGTCTTTCAGTGCTTTTGACATTTCTGGATGTCCATATATCACTATTATTGCAGAAACGAACAGCTGTTGACTGTGCCCCTGATCTTCCAGCTCGTCCTACGTGCAGTATGTATGCCATAAACTAAAGAAAAGACTTTTTTTTCAAATCATGAGTTCTGTTTCATTTATAAATTCAATAATAATGCAATGAAGAGTTTTTGTTAAATTTTCATTCTAATTTATTGTATATCCCAAGATATATTCCTCCATGGAGATCTGATTGACACTGACAAAAGTTCATGTTTTGGTGACCTTTTTAATTCAAAGTTCATTTATTTTTAGTAGCCTATGAAGTATTGACATCTAAGAGGAATAGTGATATACTGAGGGACTTTATAGCAAGGGACCAATGTACCAAAATGCACTACAGTATCATTCATAAGGGCTATAATATTTTTTCAGTTTGATATTTTTTCACAGCTCTATGCATTCCGCCCACCCCAATTTATGTCCAAAGGATAAACTCCAAACAAGTTTAAAGTGTAAAAAGATCTAAAGTACATACAGAATGACATACAGTATTGTGAAATCAATGCTGGATGGAGAGACAAAAGGAGGGATGTTCGGAAAAACTGAACCACGTTATCTGCGATTTATCCAAAAAGCATCAAGATAATTATTTTCAAGGCCAGAAACAAACAATATGTTATTAATAAAATCCCTTCTTCGCTTTTTCCATAGCAGATGGTAAATTAAGGAACGCATTCAGATGATTTGATTGAAAAGAATAAAGATGTAAATGGTATTAATATAGATAGAAATGAATTTTTATACCTCAGTATGCAGACGATACAACATTGTTTCTGGATGGGTCTGAAAAAGCCCTGAAAAATACAATGCACACATTACAATTCTATGCAAAGACATCAGGCCGTAATGTAAACATAGAGACAACAAGAATAATATCGATAGGAAGCATGAAAAACAGCAACACACGTTTGTGTATAGAATATAATTTATGTTGGGAAGATGATAGTTTCACAATATTAGGCATTATCTTCTCTACAGATATAAGTCACATTATAAATATTAATTACGATTATAAATTAAATGACACCAAAACACTACTGACTCAGTGGTCAAAGAGAGTTCTTACCCTTCATGGAAAGATTATTGTGATAAAATCACTTGTTCTATCAAAACTAAATCAGATGTTAATAAGTTCACCAAATCCTCCAGATTGGTTCATTAGAAAAATAAATAGTTTTATGCACAAGAACTTGTGGAAAGGATCAGTTAATAAGATAAAAAGAAAAAGTAATAAATAAAAGTTATGAAGAAGGGGACTTGCAATGGCTGACTTAAAAAAAAAAATGTCATTTGTTCACTCAAAATTACAGAAGACAAGACTTGTGTAGAAAAAGGATTGCAAGGTAGTCCGTGGGATGACTCCCCGACCAATGACTACCTATGTACGGGGAATAAAAAAAAAGAAACAAAAATTAAAAAAACGATTTGCAATACCACCGTGACGTCGGTGGTTGCTACAGCTACTATCAGTAGTAAATACACTATTACAATTCAATTGTTGCCATAATTTCTTTGGGTCGTTTCTTTTCTCTTCAACTATGTTACAAATTTAGTTAGATTTGCCTAAAATGCCTCTGCACTTGATTTCTAACTTAAAAATGTATCTTTAAAGAGCAGCATGATTCATACTGTATGTTCACTGCAAGCCAAGTACATTGCATTTATTAGATAAATTGATTGGTGTTATCTAAACATATTTATAATTGTTTATTTGCGTAAATCAAAATGAATTTGATAGGCCTATAAATTTTGATTCCAAATTTAAACAAGATAACAAGTTTTAAAGTTTTAACCGTTGCTCAGCTGTTGTGATCAGGAAATATAGAAAATTCATATTAATAGTCAATGATACAATTTATACTAAATGTACTTTGATGACATTGTTCAAGAATTAATATCACAATTAATCTTAAAATTTCAATGGAAACTGTGATGAAAGTGAGAAAAAAAACTTTATGCTTTAATTTCGCTAATTTCGCCGACGAATCTTTGCAGAAACCTTCATCTTGAAGTCTCCAATCCAGCAGGTTAATTACATTATTGACAAAAGCCTTTTGTCACGGATTTATTTGCCGTCTTATTATTCACGTATTTTTCCTTGCAAACTGATTAAAAACTATCCTTATCAACATCCTCCATTGTTAACACTCGAATGGAACTGATGCTAAACCAGCTGCTCGGTCTATTTAAATCGATTCGCACGGTCAAGCAATTTCTCGAGAAAGAGCGCAACAACACTTGATTCCGAATTGTTGCGTTATTCCAAGTTTGGAGCCCAAAAACACTAATAGCAACTCTCGTTCTTCTTTAATGGACATAGCTGCGACTAATACTACCAAACAAAACCGCGGCGGCGCAGCTGGAAATAACTGACTGAATGCGACGTTTTAATTGATAACCATTTTTTTTTTCTACCTCCGTCATCTTGAATTTCTCCACTGGTATCGTCCAGTCGACAGTGCGTGCTTGGCCTTGTGAGCGGAGCATCATTGGAGTACAACCACGCGGAAATTACCGAGCGATGTTCCGATCGCATAAGGGTAGACGTGACGAATTAGGAGGGGGTTTGAAAATCAATATCCCTAAGCCCGGCATGAAAATGTGGCCTGAATTTTTCGGGTCTTATCCACCGCCGTTGATTTACAACACTGGTAGGTTAAAATATACACCGCATGTATAAAGACACTTTGACACATTTGAACATTGATTAGAGGGCGTGCATTGATCAGAGAGCGTATATCATAAGTAAAGACAACACAGTATCACTCTACGAGGTCACGCACTGTTAATCTTGTTGAGGCGGCTGGGATTTTCTTTTCAGCCGTTATTTTTTGTTCATTCACTTACCTCAATGTAATTATGTTGCATCTTGTATTATTCCCCACCCCACCCCCCAAAAATAAATAACATAATGGATAGGTCCTATTATTAATCAGTGAAAGATTTTTTTTTTCAAGCTGTGGACTGGACATCCAAAAAAACCAAAACTGAATCTCCCCCAAAGTAATGGTCAGTTCTTCAACGTATGGTCTGTACGTGACAAATCTCTCTCTCTCTCTCTCTCTCTCTCTCTCTCTTGCACACACACAGAAACACACACACACGCACGCATTATCGAAATGTACAATTATGGGAGGATATCCAGATTTTGTTTTGTAGGGTCAGTTGAAGGTCTTGTACATAAAAACATTATGGAAGATGCAGTATAATGATGATATTGGGATTAACTTTGTTTCTAGCCAAACGGCATGTACCCACGAGAATATCAGGTATACGTGCTCTCGAGTTCATATATTCACGTTACACTTTAGAATCGACAATTTAAACTTACGGGTGGAGGAGACAACGGCTGGTATTTTCTTCTGAGTTTGGATCTTTTTGTTTCCATTTGCCTCAAGATAATTTAATTTATTTGTTCAACCAAGATAATGGATACGAAACATTTTTTTTTACTATAAATTAGAGCAAGTATATTTGTTTCAAACTATCTGAGAGCCAGAACTTTATATATATATATCTATCTATCTATCTATCTATCTATCTATCTATCTATCTATTCATCCATCTATATATATATATATATATATATATATAGCATATATATATATATATATATATATATATATATATATATATATATATATATATATATATATATATATAAAGAATACAATCATATGGCGACTAACAGCCCTTTCAAGCGCACTGGATCCAGCAAGGGATCACGTGTCAGGGATTGATTGAGATAAATGCAATAAACTGACGACGAACAGTGCAAAACTAGTATCTAACTAGCCTGAGCGCTTTCGACTTTTAATGAGTCTTTTTCAAAGGCATATACAAAACATAGACAAAACAAACAAATAAAACACAAAAACCGTTGTGTTTGCAAAACTCTACATGGCTGTTTCTACATGAATTAAACCTTTAAATGTATTATGTCTCAACCAGCCTGTATCAACTTGTTGCCATACTATAAGCCTAAATCATGCTAGTTCAAACGGGCACACTCCAGGTGGAATTTACTTCCTGATCAGGAGAATCAAATATGGCCGATAGTAAGAGTTCCGAATTTTCACTCGATGACGAGGAGAGGAAGAGGTCGACTAAAGGCAGAGGAAAGGAGAGGAGGTTAGTATACATTGTAGAATGAATCGCACGAATATAATCAAGAAAAGCCTAAAGAAGAATTGCTATTTAGACCAGTTATTTCTAAGGTCTGTGAAACTTGTATCGAAAACGAAACTACAATTTGTTGCAGAAATTCTCTATAATTAATAAAGAGTTTTGATTAACATCTATTACAAATTATTAGAGTCAGTTTGAAGTATTGTAATTTCCGCATGCCGATATCTAGTTGCTGACGTCATTCTCCCAATTCTAGTTGCAAACATATTCGCTACTTTATAACATAGGGACGGATCATTTTAAATTTTTGGGGTGAGGATAGGGCCTGCGGGATATCTTCTGAAAAAAATATTGTCAGCCTCTTAGTTAGCTTGAACAAAATAATTTTGCTTTGATTTATTGTAAAAGAACCTAATATATCATTCTATTACTTCAAAAACAAATATTATTTTGAGGTAAGAAAATGCTATCCTGCCTCGAAAGAAAGTCCCATATTGCCCAATGAAACTTTTAGTTTGCACCATATAGCCACTGTAATGCTGACCTGCCTATCAACAATAGTATGTACCTAATGCACTTTTTTTTGCAAAATACCACGGCTACAATTATTGATAGTTTATTAGATGGACAGATCTAGCATTTTGTCTGTCTGTCTGTATGTATGTTTATATGTCTGTTACAATAATTCTAAAACTACAATTTCACATTCCTGAGAGGAAGAATGCTGACGACAAAGTTGGAGGTCAGAGTAAAATTAACTTTTTTCTAATTCACGCTGTGAATGAGAGAGACCAGTGGCCGTGATATGTGTGTGTATATATATATATATATATATATATATATATATATATATATATATATATATATATATACACACACACACACACACACACATTATGTACGCTGTATCAATTATATACCACGAGATGTATACATTTTTCATTTAAAGGAAACGAGGCTTACCGAGTTTTCTTTTAATGAAAAGTTTATACAACGAGTGGCATATCATTGATACAGCGTACATACTGTACATATGTTTTATTTATATCACATACAAATACATATATTTGCCATTTGAACGGAGTTCCGATTTACTACAGGCAGCTGTGTATTGACCAAGTGAATGAACTCCTTACATCCCCGAGTGTGACCGCTACAAAATATAGTTCTATGCCTTTTGTGGCTATTCACAGTCACCTTTGCATATTGATAAGTTGATTGATTTCTTATTTTAGTTTCGATTTTCCTTCACATTGATTAAATCAATATAATACACACTTATGATTTAAACATGAAAGATGGTTTTAATAATAAAAGTAGAGTACTACAAACACTTGGTCAGATACGACATTCACATGAACGCTAAGCCATTCATCTACAGGCTCATGGAAATTAATGTGGAATAGAAACTAAGCGACCAAGAGGTAATTAAAATATTTTAATATATCTACAGTTGATCTAAGTCATTATTCTGCTTTAGTAGCAGTACCACCGACCATAAACTCCCTCTCTCTCTGGTCGGTTTGACTTAAAAACTCTCTCTCTCGCATCCTTTGGTCGGTTTGACTTAACTTTTACCATCATACGTAAGTCCAGAGATATCGTGGGATGACACAAACGAAAATCCTCTACGTTCGTCTTATCATAGATTTTAGGCCATATCTTGCTACCAGACCAGAGAGAGAGAGAGAGAGAGAGAGAGAGAGAGAGAGAGAGAGAGAGAGAGTCCTTTGAACATTTTCAAATTTAATTAATAATAATCGATTTTTAGAACATTATAGTA
>JAECUM010043695.1:0-22699 GCA_016617855.1 Megalonaias nervosa
TATATATATATATATATATATAGACACACACAGATTTCTCGAGGACCTACATTAGTTTGTTCGTATAGAACATGTGCTATTTATCGCACTATAACATATCCCATGTGCCCATATCGTAAGAGTTTGTGTTATTTATCCTACCATACCCACATTCTCTCTTTGATCAGTTGAAATGACAAAAGCCTATTTCCAGTGTTCGTTCATTCGTTCATTATAATACTCATTTATTCACTCATTCAACGATCTTTATATTTTGTTTTTGTCTAAAAGTTTAAACGCTGATGCAAAACAAATGGCATTGCGTGAACCAGGTCGCTGTTTCTTCTTTTTTTCACCAACGGAAAAGTATTCTTTTCTTTCCAGAAAGACACTCTTCGTTGGAGTATGCTTATCGTAGAAGAATGAATCAATATATTTTAGTTTTGTCATTCTTCTTTACATTTTGTTGGTGCTTTGAGAAGAAAGAAAAGAAATTTAACTTTTGACCATGTTTTGGCCAACTTTCTCTCTCAATTTCTGACCTTGTTTTGACGAGTTGTTTTGCTCGATAACGCCAACTATGAATTTTGACCAAGGTATTGAGTGTAGTTCATGTTTTGATAAAGATGATACAATGCTTGTTGTTGTGTTTCTAAATTTAGAAGCATAATAGTCGAATGTGTTTGCGGCAAAATGAGACAAGTTGTGTGCCTATTACTCATGTTTTTGTCAGTGTAAGTTCAAGAGAGGTTGCATTTCCAAATAATTAGGAGATGAAGCAGAACAAATGAATGCGTTTGGATTAGAAAAGGAAAAAGAACTTGGTTATCGATCTAGTATTTGTCTGTAAAAGAACATGCCTTGTTTGGAGAAACTGATATATTGTTACTGTCGCGTTCCTTAAGTACAGTAGTCGAGCGTCGCGTTGCATATATATTCAAACAAGAAGCACAACTAATAAATATACGTAAACTTAAAACAGATATGAAATTTACCTATCTATCTAGTGTTTGTAAACGTTCACTCATTGTTTTGCGTAAATATGGATGTTAGTACGAAGGTAAGGAGCATGCGATATGTAATGCACAACAAGCATCCGTTGCAAAGTTTTGCTGTTGTTTTGATCAAGTTTCATAATAAATCATGTCCGAAGAATCTTTATGGTAATTTTAGGCAGCTATATTAAAGCATTCTCTATTCTATCTATTCTTTTCGATAAAAAAAAAATACAATATAAAATATGACTATTCGTAAACGACTACAACCAGAATGCACAAAGCGGCATCAATCAATGTTAATTGTTCACCAAAGAAAAAACAAGCTTAAAACGTTCTTTAACGAAATTGCGTTGGTTTTAAACACGACAGAATAGACTCAATAATCTATAAAGCATTTGAATGAATATTTCCACATTAAGAGTACTCAAAGTCTATTGAAGGGCACAGAATTAAAAAACATTGAATCCTACAGCTAAGGTTTGGATATTTTAATCTCCAGTGAAACATTTCACAAGAAAATAATAGCGCATCACAAATACACACACGAGCACACACATTTATTAGGTACGATTTATGTCTGTGTTTTCATCAGGTCAGAATTCACTAGGTCAGAGAGCATATGTACTAACTGGACAATAAAATTGATATCAAAACTTGACATTTAAGCAAATAAGCAGATGATTACTTATTTTATTTTATTTTTTTTTTTGTCTCTCGCTTTCTCTCAAGAAACAGTAAAACAAAACATACAATTTTTAGAGGTCATTGAAAGCAATGTTTGGCGTGTTGCAGTAAAACAGAAAAGGAATTCGCCTATCGCTGTAGTCTTTGTCTGTAAGTGAATTTTCCTTGGTTAAAGAACCCGTGGCATTGTTAATTGCTTCTCAAATAACTCATTTGGGCCCTGTAACAATGGCACTTAAGCGTTCTGTAGCTAGTGTTTGTCTTTAAAAGCAAATATTATCTCCGCTTCTCCATAAGTCTCCATATTGTTCCGTGATGTGAAATTATTATAGAATGCCACATCGACACATCATGTATAATATTTTCGTAGGTCCCCATAGTATAATGCGTCCTATTAAATTTCCAACAGGCCCTATACCGACCCACCATGAACAATTTCCACAGGATCTTATAACAATTGATCATGTTAAAATTTTCATACAGGACTACAGTGAAACCAGGCATGTTAGATTTCAATTGCCGTTAAATAATGTTATAATCTCCATTAGTGTCCCATGGTGTCATTTGTAATGTTAACTTTCAATATGGCCAATAACCTCTCATTCGTAATGGTCAATTCCTAGGCCCCTTCTTATCCCCCTATACTACTTATATCCAATAGTCTCATTTCTGTGGAATTTGTTAGGTAAAAATGCACCGTATATGATGCATAAAGTGTTACATTGACATATATTAAATCTAGTGCATACTTGTTGCAACCAACGGGATAGTAACAGCTTGATGGAATGCATTTGTCACAGTACTGGAAGTGGCTGCAGTCTGGGCTCTGCGTCGTCTCCTCAGCAGAAAGAGAAAGACTGTGAACTAGATAAAGAACCATAATGCCTTTAAGTAGATAAAGAACCATAATGTCTTTAAGTAGATAAAGAACCATGATGTCTTTAAGCAGATAAAGAACCATAATGTCTTTAAGCAGAACACTTCTGCAATGTCTTCATGCTAAATTTGATAACAAAACTGCTACAGATTAGAAATCTGATGTGTGAGCATATATATGTATTATTTGTGTGAAACAGATTTGTGAGGCATGTATGTTTCATTATCTTTCTTTAGAAGGGAATGTATCTTTTATTTCGAGAAGCCTATTCGTTTACGAAAGCTCGCATTTATACTGAAGTGAAATATGCTTACAGAGATTTAAAGGGGACAAACTGAAAATGCGTTGCTAAAAATGTTACATATCTTATTTTTTCTCTTGAACAAAAAGTTTATTTGTGTGACATTCGCATAAGTATTTTTGTGATCTAATTCAGCTAATCCGTTGTCGAGAAAATAGCTACCACACGTTTGACGAAATCAAAATATCATCGTCTCTGTCTGATGTGGGTCACAGAACTTCGACTCTCTCTCTCTCTCTCTCTCTCTCTCTCTCTCTCTCTCTCTCTCTCTCTCTCTCTCTCTCTCCCTCGCCCTCTCTCTCTCTCTCTCTCTCTCTCTCTCTCTCTCTCTCTCTCTCTCTCTCTCTCTCTCTCTCTCTCTCTCTCTCTCTCTCTCTCTCTCTCTCGCATATACATCAGGGGAAAGGCCAAGGGATTGTTTCGCCAAGATCTCACAGAAAGACGATGTTTCAATTGGGGGCCACAGTGCCTCATATTCGTGTACGTCAAATCATAGACGTGCATTAGAAGGTAACGAGAAAATAACACAGCCTAAATTTATGTGCTTTTTCTTCTGCTAAATATCAGATGTTTATCATGCAGATGCAGTTGTTTGATTGCCTGAAGTCATTTATGACGATTATGAAAGTTTATCGATTTCTAAATCGGCTTTACTGTGGTTTAATCAAACAAAGGGTACAACATTTCGTCAGCAATTGGAAACATCATTTCTCGTTCATAACGAGGTCCAATTCGGTAGCCTCATATTTGGAAACAACAAGCACTTAATGTACTCTAATTCCATGTTTAGAGGACTTGTGTTGATATGGATAAAATACGGACTTAGAGGATTGATGTTGATTAAAAACGGACTTACCGAAAAAGATACAGATTACAGCTGCTAGATAAATATATGTGGACATCCTCTTTCAGAATGAGTTTCGTCTCGGAATAAGATAAGAAATGGAAACAAAGGACATTTATACATGTTGTCTTATCTCAGTACCCTGAGCTATAAGAACACGTCCGATAAGCTGCCACAATGTGTCCCAAATGCACTTGCATGAACATTTTTTTGGCTTTTAGAGCAATTCCCGAATGAAATTAGATACATTACTCAATATAACGAATGGGGTTTATATTTGCCGATACGCACTATATAAAGATTTAATCTGGAGTAATCCATATAGCGCTAGTATTGTGGATTTCGTGAACACTGCAAGCCTTGAATTGAAAGACCCAAAGAAAAATAATTTGCACTTTCGTAGATCTGAAACGTTTTGCGTGGATGGTACTAGTTTTCGGGAGCTAAGCTATAGTCATTATAATGATGATAACGATTTGTCGGTATCACCAAACCTACTTCTAAAGTATATCCTATATCATAACTTCAATTATCACATAGTCGGTACACTTTGCCTATAGTGAATGCAGTTTCATATTTTTGATATTATACATGTGAAAATATCACTTTGTGTGATTCTGATTGGTCCAAATAATCCCATGAAATTATTGTGCAGTATTCTCTTTACTGATTGGCTGCGATCGTGGGAAAACTTTTTTAATCCCGCCTTCTGGAATTTTTTGTTTTCATTAACATTTTTGGCCGCCATTTTTTTTATTTGACTCGCGAAAGGGAATTGGGAAAAAAATGGTCTCGTCCAGTCTCAATATTGCCAATTTACCCCCACAGGGGTTTGTTATGTCATGTATAACATATAATAACATGAAAAATGGCAAAACCCCCAAGACAAGAAAAATAACAACAAGTAAAACTATCGGTATTGCTTAGATGATAACGAGGGTGGGGATGGATGGGCAGTATATCTGTAGCATGGAATCCACCTTATATACAAGCTTACTGAACTTACTGAAGTAAATAAACTCACCTTTGTTCACAGAAGAATGTAGACATAAACCGGTCTCCCCATCTGCCAGAACTTTATCGAACCTCAGCATATTTACGCGGTAAATATGTAATGCAAGTCAGACTCAAACAGAGATTTGTTTACGTCTTCTGTACAGTCTAATGTTCCAAATCAAATACTGCAAATATCCGGTCACAAATACATTGCAGTAAATATGTGTATTTCTGCATCCAGTAATCTTCTTCTCACAAAGTTATCGCGACAATGTAACGTTTAGTTGTGATGTGGAAAATTTCAACGTAAACACTGTCACTGTGTTGTATAGTCCAACTCAGACCAGTACTGTGCACCGTATCAAACAATGTGACATTACACGCAGTGGACATTTGTGTTGACAAATGTTTTGTCTTTTGTAAAATGTTCTGTTTATTTGGATGGACGCTTATTCTTTGATTTATAGTTATCAAAAATGTATAATAGACTTGTACTGTTTCAACTTTATTTGGGACTATATTTGTACGCACAAGAAATGAAAGGTACAGCGTCTGTCAGAATGAACGAAATTATTCGTTCTTCTTTCTATCTAAATAATTTCTCCTGAAATAAAACTATGTGATAAAAAAAATCTCAAATGGGTAATGATTTAATATTAAATTTATGAAACTCGTTAAATAATATCCAGCTTTTGCTCACCAAGACTAGCAAAAGCTGGACATTATTCAACTCGTTTCATAAATTCAATATTAAATCGTTACCCATTTGAGATGCTCTATGTATATATTTTTACAATATTTTACCTAACAAAATTATTTTTAACTACATCATTTCAAAATTATAAACTGGTACATAATAGCACCTTGGTTAATCATGCAAATTAAAAAATTTTGAATCCTAATCAGTCAAATGATTTAAATCCTAACCAATCAAACTATGTAACTCCTAATCATTTAAATGATTCGAATCGTAATCAATCAACCAATCTGAATCCCAATCAATCAAATGATTTGAATCCTAATCAATCAGCCGATTTGAATCTGATCAATCAAATGATTTGAATCGTAATATGCAAATTAATTTATACCTAATAAACTATATGATTTGCATTGTTTGGTTCTATTATACCTACAGTCATTCAATGCTTCCCACGTATCATCAGTTTTTAAAACTGCTGGTTGGTTCATATATACGCGCCTTAGTAACTTGTTAACTCATCTAGTACCACTCTCAGTTATAGAACATATAATAATCACTCTCAAAAGCTCATGTTGTACCACTATCAGTCATTAGCACCACAGGAATGGCTCATCTTGTACCACTCTAAGTCGTTTGGAACATATCATACTCACGTAATAACTCATATTTCACCACTCTCACTCATTAGGAACATAGGAATAGCACATCTTGTACTATTATCAGTCATTACGAACATATCATAGTCACTTAATAACTCATTTAGTTCCACTCTCGGTCTTTACGAACATATCGTATTCGCTTATGAGCACATCTAATACCATTCTTAGTCATTCGGAGCATGTCATAATACTTAATACCTCATCTAATATCACTCTCAGTTCTTACGAACACATCATAACCACTTAATAGTTCATCTTGTATCACACTCAGTCATTGGGAAATATCATAGTCACTAGATTGCTTATCGTTTACCACTCTTGTTCATTATGTATATATAATAGTCATTTCATAACTCATTTAGTACCACTCTTGGTCATTAAGAACACATAATAGACACTTAATAACTCATCTAATGCAACGCTCATTCCCTGCGATCATATAGCCACATAATAACTCATTTAGTACCACTCTTGGTCATTAAGAACACATAATAGACACTTAATAACTCATCTAATGCAACGCTCATTCCCTGCGATCATATAGCCACATAATAACTCATTTAGTACCACTCTTGGTCATTAAGAACACATACTAGACACTTAATAACTCACCTAATGCAACGCTCATTCCCTGCGATCATATAGCCACGTAATAAATCATTTAGTACCACTCTTGGTCATTAAGAACACATAATAGACACTTAATAACTCATCTAATGCAACGCTCATTCCCTGCGATCATATAGTCACGTAATAACTCATTTAGTACCACACTCAGTCTCTACGAACATATCCTATTCACTTACGAGTTCGTCTAATACCATTCTTAGTCATTTGGAGTATGTCATAGTCACTTAATAACTCATCTAATATCACTCTCAGTTCTTAGGAACACACCATAGCCGCTTAATAGTTCATCTTGTATCACTATCGGTTATTAGCAACATATCATAGCCACATAATAGTTCATTTTGTATCACCATCGGTTATTAGCAACATATCATAGCCACTTAATAGTTCATCTTGTATCACTATCGGTTATTAGCAACATATCATAGCCACATAATGGTTCATCTTGTATCATTATCGGTTATTAGCAACATATCATAGTCACTTAATACCTCATCTAATATCAGCCTCAGTCGCTACGAACAAATCATAGTCACTTAACAGCTCAAGTTTTACTCTTGAAAACATTGAACTTGCATCTTCATTAAGGCCAGATGCACCAAACGTATGTTTTATGTTTAATTTATAAGTTCTTTCAAATATTGCTTATATTTGGTTCTTACATTCAAGTACTACAAAGGTATAGGTTAAAATTTCAAAGTGTCACTTGAACCTACGACGATACACGATCTTTTGTTTTGTTGTTTGTATTTTTTTAAAATTTTATTTTGAAATTGTTTGTTTTTTCTCTTTTTTTGTCTAAAGTCATTTTTCAAACATTAATGGCTATATCATATCGAGGACACAGTAGCTAAATGTCTTTGCCATGATCATACAGAGGCAGCCGACCAAAGACTTCAGGCCCGGTCCTAGGGCAAGGCAAACGAGGCATCCCTTTCGGTCCCGAACATCCTAGGGCCGGGACTGAAAGAATGCAGGCCTGGTTCGGTACGGAAGCTTTGGAGTACGAGTTCGAAGCTCTACCAACTGAACTCCTGTCTCGTTTGTGCTATGGTTTCTGTAGTTACTGTATCATATTGAAAATAAATGTTATCTAGTTCATAGTCCGGAGTTACTGTACCATATTGAAGATAAATATAATCTAATTCATAGTCCGGAGTTACTAATGTTTAGCATTTCCAGTTTTTCAATGCAGTCACAGATTCTTGGCATTTGAAATGAATCTGCTTTGGTGACACTATCGACTTTTCTATAATCCATGCACATGCGGAAAGTATTACCAGGTTTCGGTACTAGAATACATGGTGAACTCCTGTCGCTTTTACATGCTTCTATAAAATTATTCTCCAGTAAGTACTGATTTTTTTCTCAAAGATTTCCGTTAGTGAGAATTCATCCTGCAAAGATGCCTTTTTACAGGTGTAAAATCTACAATTTCGACGTCATGGTAGATTTTGTTTGTTCGTGTTGGAACATCAGGAAACAAGTGCTCAAATTCACATAATATCTATTGTAGATCACTCGTTTCTTGTGACTGTTGATGCGAATGTTTCTAGTCCAGGTTGTTCGTTATTTCTGAATGCTGATGATTAGTTACACTAATCTTATAACAGTCCGATTTCATGTCATTGTTTAAATCCTCACTGTGCAACTAAAAATTCATGGAATGATAAATGATGCTACGTCTATGAACATACCGCTTTAACATATTTATATGGCTAAGCTGTTTCTATTCTCGCCTCCCAGCAGTGTTAATGATATAATTTTAAGTACTGACTCCTTTTCAACTGTATACCAACCACAACGCTTAACCTGAAGAGGATTTTGAGCTATGGACAAACACCACCCCAAAAAAAACAAAAAAACAGAACTCTGTCAAGAGGCTCAAAACTCCTTTCCTTTGTATTTCTGTCGTACCTTAGTTCCATTTTTGACAGTAATGCAAAGATTAGTTCTTGCTACCTCAGAAGAATCTGACAACTTATATTTGAAATCAGATACACAGTCAAAAAGATTAATAACTGAATCTTCGTTTGAAAGAAGTTTCTCTTTTAATAACTTCAACGGTCCACTATTTATTCTACTTCAAAAGTCTAAAACCTAGTGATTCTTGAAATATTTCCCCAATAGGAAACAACAGTAAATGAACAACCTCGTCTCAAGTTTTTATTTATCAAAACAATAAATAGCTATACTTCTTAAAGTTAGATGAATCTTTCTAAAAGTCCCTTGATTGGAGTGATAAACAGAAGACGTAAACTTTTTGTTACCTAATTCATGCATAACGTGCTGGAGAATTCCAGCTATAAAATTTTGCTCTTGATCAAACTGGATATTTTGGGAAAGTCATAAAGTGCAAAATAAAAACTTTATCAAAGCTTGTACGTTGGTTTTGCTTGTAATGTTATTCAAAGGAATTACCTCTGGAAATGTATGGACGCACACATTATGATCATCTGGTATTCGTAGCTTGATTTGGCCTTAAGTAAGGGACGATACAGTCAACCATTATTCCGCTAAATGGTTCGTCTAATGCAGGAATGGGCTGCAGATCAGTCTTAGGTATCATCTGATTTGCTTTCCCTACCATTTGACAAGTGTGACATGATCTACAGTATTTAGTTATTTTAATTTTCGGCCAATGAAAATGAGTTAAGATCTTGTGATAACTCTTCTTTACTCCTAAATGACCAGCCAAAGGGGTTTCATGAGTTAGACCCATCAATAGCAGTACCACAGTTAGTCCCCATTTTCTCGTACGGACCCCATTTTTTATAAAATAACGGAGTGGGGCTTTTGTTGCTTCCATTTCGCTAATAGCCCTCTGAAACAAATAATTAATCTAAAGATCTTGTTCCTGTTCGAGAACGAGTGATTATGTTTTTTCACCCTGATTAGAATAAAGAGAATCAATAGTTAAAAGAGGATCACTGTTATCAATACCTTTTGATTGATCAATACCAGGAGAGAATGTGACCTCACCAAAAGACTGACCAATAAATGTGTCAGCTAAAGGAATAATTTCCCGATCAACCTAATTTTCAAGAGCTCATTTTTTTCCATAGCTCTAGTAACTTCAAAAGGAGGGCATAAATCAGGATTTCATTTTCAATTGGATTAACTATTTGATCCAAACACGTCATGTCAGTTACAATTGGGTTATCAACAACCTTATCTACAGCTAGGTGATTGCCTAGAAATAAATGAATACCCTCGATGAGTAAGGAAGTCACTGTTTCAACTTTTACACGTCCTGAGACTAAGTCTGATGACATATTAAGACAATGAATAGGAACATTAGCAAAGCCGCACTCTACTCTCTGAATAAGAATACATTCACGAGATGAATGCATTTCAGATATGGGCAAAGTAGCTGATAAAAGACTATGAGAAGCTCCTGTGTCCCTTAATATTTTAATATGGATAGGATAGGCAAAAATCGCCAATAAGGGATACAGAACCCTTCGACAAGAATGGTCCATAATTCTCCATGATAAAATCTGACTGGGGTTTGTTTTGACGCAACAATTGTATTGCTTTCAATATATGACCGTGTCCTTGACCTCGTAGAAATAAGAGCAATTAGAATAGGTCTGTCTTGATTCTGTTGCTTTTTTTCAAGTTGCAGCAATTAGAAATAACGTGCCCTTTCTTCTCGAAATAGGTACACGTAGGAAGAAATAAGGACTTCTGATCCGTCTTATCGAAACTTGATCTCTGAAAGTTATGCGAGTTAGAGGTTTGGAAGTGCTGGCATTAGACTGAAATAGTTTGGTTTTATTTATCAGAAGACTGTTGAGTGGAAGACTTAGCGACAAAAGAAACTTTGTGATCTAAGAAATACTCGTCAGCAGCACGAGCAGCATTTTCTAAACTTTCGACCTAATACTCATCGAGGTAAGTCTTCACCATGGTCGCAATTATGGAACTCTTCAACTAATATAAATTATCTGATAGTTTCGTAATCTTTATTAACCTTTTTAGAAGAGCACTACTTATGGCCTGGTTTTTTTTAACAAGCAACATATGTTTGGTCAGTTGATTTTCTGCAATTCCTGAAGCCTTTTTGAGATGTTTTTGTTCTTTCGCTTATTTTTTATTTGTTGTAATCAGAAATAACGTGTTCTTTCCTCTTGCAATAGGTGCACGTAGGACCTGAAAAGGATTTCTGATCAGTCTTATCAGAAGTTTAATTCCTAAAGGTTTTGCCAGGTTGAGTTTTTAAGTGCTCGTATGAGCTTGAGATGGCCTTTTTATAACCAAAACAAACTGGTGAAAGGATGACTTAGTGACAAATTAAACTTTGTGGCTCAAGGAGTAATAGTCAGCTGTACGATCAGCATTTTCTACAATTTCGACCATTTGGTCATGAAGGAAGGTCTTGACGTCACTATAAAATCAATTCTTGAACTCTTCAACGACTATGAGCTGCCAAAGGTTATTGTAATCTTAATCAAACATCTTGGTTGATCACCACCTATCAAATAGTTGTTCTTTTTCTCCTTGAAGATTAGACATGTGTCTGCCCAGTTTCTTTTTTTACAGTTCCAAAATGTTTGTAGATAAGCCTCAGGTTCCAACTCATAACCCTTCAAGATATATTCTTTAACCACATCATGATCAAAACTTTCTTGTACTGACAGATAAAGAGGAGTCACACAATGCTAATTACATGCACATAACAGGGAATAATGGACTCAAACCAACACAAAATACAAATTAAATATGCATAACAATAGTTGCTGCCAGTAAATGCGTTGTCTACTGCCCCACCCCACCCCCAATTAAAGCTCCTGAAGTCATTCGTTATTAGTTATATGATATAGCTTTCATCGTTTATTTTAAGCGCCTGCATTGGCGTAATAGTAGATCACAAATGTACCTACATACACAACATCCGATATGATTTTGCATTGCCTAGTTTAAATAGAGCATGTTTCTTGTTGAATTTTAAAGAAAATCATTTTATAATAACTTTTGTACTGGTTATTGCTCCAATCGAGATGAACTAAATTTTAGTACCTACTGGTTTTGCTTTAATCAATATCAAATTGACTTTAGTACCAATTTTTATGATATAAAAGGGAATCATATTACTAATATTATCTGTTAAAATCGTTAAGGCAGTTAAAAGTAACAATATCTCCGGTTTTGATATAAGTTTTAAATTTAAATTAGAATCAATAATATTTTAATTCTACAAAATATTCACTATATTAAGAAGGGCATCGACATATCAGTAATGAAGATGAAGTATTAAGATGGGCATGATTCTATGAGTAAATAATTATGTAAGAAGATTGGCATAATCATATCAGCAGTAAAATGGACATATTGAGATGGGCATAATAATTATTAAAGATGTATGCATTGTGACGGACATAATCATGTCAGTAGTGTAATAAATATTTCAAACATGGATATAATCCCATCAGTAATGATATTGGAGTATTAAGACTGGCATGATCATAGCCATGTTAATATAGACATAAGTCCATCAGTAATGATATTGGGGTATTAAGACTGGCATGATCATAGCAATGTTAATATGGATATAAGTCCATAATGCTGTGGAGCAGGTTTTCTGTATTGGCAACTAGTGCTTTCAGTCTGACAAGGTTGTATAACCTTCCGTTGGGCCTCATAAACAGACAGACGCCTTCCATTTTAGTGGCCAAGTCATAGTTAAGGAGCACTGGAAAGAAGATGCAGATGGTTGATGGACTTTTTAATATTTTACATCACGCTTGGTCGCGAAACTGTTAGGCGCTAATCAAATCAAACTGTACCGTGTGGAGCATGTTGTCATAAAATAAATTAATAAAACCGATCTTTCCGAGTATCTTGGAGATACCCTCTCTGCTGAGCGTATCGAATGCCTTGGCGTGGTTTCTAATGCTTTCCTAATTTATCTTGCAATTAGCGTAAGGAGACAATCATATCCACTACTGAGCTATCTAATCTGAAACTGGCATAGTGGAGCTCTAAGAGGACTCGGTCGGCGAGTCTCACAAATGTGACGGATGCTAATTCTTCCCTGTAACGTTGAGGAACGTAGTTGCTGCATTCAACGCGATCACTTTTATTAGTGCACAATGTGATTATGCTAGGGTGAATCAAGTCCTGTGGAATTGTTCTTTTTTTGCAGCAGAAAAGAAGGAGTTTATAGAGAGGTGGTAGCAGGCTTGACGTTTCGCACTTGAGCACTTTAGATGGAATTACACCCTTGAAAGGCGATACAAGAAATATATGGCATTCTTGTGCTCTAGTTCTGTTTTCTCAGCTTAGAGCTCCTCTATTAATGGTACCCATGCATTTCGCTGGAGTGGAGCTAAGTACAGTGTTCTGTCTGCTTTCTGCTGTCGGTGATCACCTATTCATCCTATTTATTGTAAAATGTTCTATGTTAAGATAACACTTGAAATAAGATAAATAACTGAAATCTAGCGATGTTCAAATGGGATTATTAATTTTACAACGTCCTCGTTAGTCATTGCCAAAGTTGTCCTTTTGTTCCAGAACTAGACTGAGGCTATAAGGAACAGGAAAGTCAATCCAGGCATTAAAAATAGATTCAATGTAGATAAATGCATCTTGGTCTGGTAAAGATATTCCACATTTACCAAGTAATTTTATTATTTGATGGTAAATATAACATTTATAAATTAAGTCGACTAAATATGGAACGGCTGTATCAGTTACGTGTCAGTATGAGATACCACAACCTTCTCTAGCCACCCATGCAGCCATGTTAAGTAGATTATGATGAAATTTCGTATCGTTCTAAGAAATATATCTGCTTAGGCAATAATCGTTACGAACTATTAAATTATATTTTACAAATAATCCATATAAACTTTTTCAGTAGATGAACTTTTTAATTGGTTAAAATATATTTATATCATTTTGACAGGATGCGCCCTATAGGCTTTTACCATAGGTGAGTGTATCTTAAGAACATCTTTAGCAAGTGAAGACTAATCTCTATGAACGTGATAGCTATATCTAGTTTCTTTTGTTCGAAGGTAAAATTATTGCAAATTATTACGAAATGTTTTTCTCAAGATTACAAGTATTGAGCGATTAATCGTATCCCTTCCATTTTATACGTACATATGTTTTAAAATCCATTCGTTATATTTTTAAAAGGTGGCCGAGTGGTCTAAAGCGCGCACCGTTACGGATCATTGCCTCTCACCTCTGTCTGCGTGAGTTCGAATCTCGGGTTCGGTCAATGTATGTGAAAAAGCTTGCCAGTAGCTTCTCGTGGGTCGGTGGTTCTTTCCGGGGTTTTCCGGGTTTCTTCCTCCACCATTTATACTGGACTCCATGTATAGCCTATCTCGTGCTGAAAAATGGCGTTAAACCCTACAACAACAACAACAACATTTTTAAAAAATCTTTTCAACTTTTGTATGTTATATTGTTTAGTAGATAGTGTTAACTCTTCTGCTATAAAACTTACCCACGCCTTTTAAATCTTAACATTAATAAACTACTGGATTACTTAAGATTAATTTGTCCCACATAAGATATTTATTCTGTACTTGTGGGTAGCTGTTGTTAATAATCCAGACTTTAAAACCCTTTGCTCCTCTTCATTTTCTTCAGTTGGTATCATGATTATTGATCTGTGCTAAGTTGGTATCATGATTATTGATCTGTGCTATTATGTCAGTCAACTATTCTATGTAAAACATTAATCAGTTTTCAGTTTTATTTTCAGTTAAATATTTCCGTATTCAAATCTGTATTATTGTTGTATTAAGCTTTTATTATTTTTCAAGCAATTATTCAACCATTTTATTATTAAACTATCAGTGGTCTCTTTTTAGTTTTACATTCTTCAAATATTTCTTCGAAAGCGCAATAAACATAAACTGCAGCATCTGTTTTAGTTCCTTAGACCAAGCGTATTTCAATAAAACACAACAACAAACAATTAAAAACAAAGCATCTGTAGCTGTTAAAACGTAACTATATCCTTCATTAAATTTTCTATATTCTCTCATTTGAACAGTATACTCTTATTACTGAATGTCAGGGTAGCTTGTCCTGAGTTGTTTGTGAAATGATAAGAAGAGTTCTATGTTACACATCCTTTCAGTTCATTGTACTGTATTTTCTTTCTGTCAGGTTGTATTTGGTTCCACAAGTTAGTTATAGTCATCAATGGCTACAAGAACTATTAAATCATAACATATGCCTGAAACACTGTTTATTATAAGTTCCATTCATATCATAGCTATGAAACTGTCTAGTTGCTTTATGTGACGATATTTGTTTGGTAGAAACAATGTGGATTAGACGTTGAGAATGTCAACAGCAATGTGATAGTTTAAAATTTGCATTTGTGTTTCTCTCTTCGTAAAATACCAAAAATATATCTATAGAGAGAAAGTAATTTTAAAGAGATGGAAATTTTTTTATGTTCAACACCATATAAAACTTGTTAAAAATTTTATTTCCAAATGCCATGCTCACAGATGGGCCCGCTTAAATCCAGGGGGTCCTGCCAAAATGATCCAAATCGGCCCCCGCCGTTACTGGGAACAATTACCCCACCCCCCCACCCCCCATTCACCCCAAATCACTCCCACACACTTCAGTGCCGATCTGCTAGTTCTGTTGCTTATGAATCAATAGATAAGACGTCCTAATTCTAAACTGGAGAAAAGAGGTCAGTCATGTCACATCGTCATGATGACATTGATAACACCGCATTTGGCATTGCGTTATTTGAAATAATGAAACTTCTCGGATTTCTGCTCTGCACAGGGATATACATTGGTAGGGTAATGATTTATTATTAACATTTAGTCTATGTCTATTTCAAGTTGACTCTAGCTTCTCACATTTGACTGGGATTAACTCAGAAACAATGGATTTCTATCATTTAACAAGAATGCTTGCTTTCTCTCGCACATACGTGTACATTCGTCGCTGTAAGTACGGCTTCGTACGTCTAGTTGTCACAGAATCAAGCCGTAGACCGAGTATAGTGATATTTATTTACTACGCTTTCATGAATAGGATGACAAAAATATTTAATTAATATGTATGTAAATATATGCATTGGGCTCTAATAATGCAAAATTTGGGAACAGGGGGTTATTTTTGCGATGCGCTAAATGTTTTCAGGACGAACGTTTTGATGAATCATTTTGGTCGAAATGCTGATATTCTGATTCATTATGAAGAAACGTGTTTATAACTACCCACCCACTACCCACCACCCACCCCAGATCTCACGATGTTATGACAATTTACAAGGAGATATGAGAACCTACTTGAGATATGAAAAATTCCATATGGGTACTTCCTTTCTGGACTTAAACACTCTCCCTTCTCTTTCTCTTCAGCAATAATGTTGATATCTTTGGTTATGTCAACACACTGAATTCCAGGCCACTGAGGTAATGCCATCCAGTGTGGGTTGGGTTTTCCGTGCAGGCCCGGTCCTAGGGCAAGGCAAAATATGCAACCGCCTTGGGCCCCTCGCTTCTCCGCAATGCAGTTTTTTTTTTTTTTTTTTTTTGCTTGGGGCCCCGCATTCAACGCTTGCTGCTTTGGGACCCGCACATCCTAGGGCCTGGCCTCTTTCCATGTTCCTTTGATTTCTGAAAATATATGTCTTTGTTATGAATCTCTCAATGGTATCTAAAATGGCCCCAAGATTTCGCACTTGGTTCCGATGATTCCCTGAAGATGATCGTCCATTTGCTGAAAACAAAAATGCTGCTAAGTTTGATGTATGTATGTATGTATGTATGTATGTATGTATGTATGTATGTGTTGTGTTATTGTGTTAAAACATAAGATGAGACGCCGTGTTCTAACTATCAATAACTTTAATATATACAAGTGACTAATGTGAGGTCTTAACACAGAGTGCTATCAAAGAGGCAGACGCCTGTAGATAGTACCAGTGGAACTATGACTCATGCACAGAGGGTTCTGATTGGTCAGTTACACATGTATAGTGTTACATCTCTCTTCTTACAGAGAACATGTTTTAATAAAACTTTAACAAACTGTCTAAGTGAATCATGAGCCAATATAACTAATATATCAAAATCAAGCGCGTCTTTGATAGCAATGAGTACAATGATCAACGAATAAATCTCTGAGACAGACTGAAAATGCATTGTATATTTTTTTTAAAGATCCTGTTGCTTGTTTGATTGCTATTTAATGTACACTGCTGGTCCTTATCTTTAATCACCGTCTGTGTTTATCAACAAAACCATACATTGTGCTACACTAATGACTGTTCTATTAGCTGAGTCTCTCTTATCTGTGAGTGCAGGATTTCACAACTGTTTCTTATCCAGGATATGTCCAGGTTTTAGGAACTGATATTACACTGACACTATTATCTTTGGTTTTACTAGCCTTCCAGAACGTGTGTAGCATCGGCTTTGCTGATAATCTTGTGGGATTGTTGCGTCAGGCTCAGGTGTACTTTAGCTGAAACATTGAGATTCCATTGATTCTGAAACTGATTTACTGGCATTTGCGGGAAGTGATACAGTTGTACACAGTGTGTTTTCAATCTGAGAGAAGGGCGCATTTATATTACATTGTAGGGGGTGTGTTTCATTAGTTTTCATGATGTGACGTCTATTTCGACGATAAATGGTACCATCTTTGGTGCGAACTGTGTATGACCTTTCGCTGTGTTTTCTTATTACAACGGCAGGTTCCCAGTTTTGACCTTTCAATTGAACTCGGGCTGATTCCCCTTCCTTAAGTGGTTTAAGTGGTTTTGCACTTTTATCATAATAATTCTTTGTTTTCTTCTTACGAAGTGTAATTTTCTTTTTGACCTCAGCGGTGATGGGTGTTTTGGGAATTAATTTTTCGTGGGTTGTTGGGAGAATTGATCTGAGCTGTCTCCCCATCAACAATTCTGCTGGTGAGAACCCGATATCAAGAGCAGTGGCTCGATACTCTAATATGCCTGTGAGTTGTTCTCTGTCGTCGGCTTTTGATTTTGAGAGAATTCTCTTTACAGTTTGAACTGTTTTCTCTGCTAGGCCGTTCGACTGAGGGTATGTGGGACTCGATATGACGTGTTTAAAGTCCCATTCTTTCGCGAAGCTTGCGAACTCGCGGGAAGAATAGCATGTTTGATTGTCGCTGACAACGACTTCCGGTATTCCAAAGCGCGCGAAAATGCTTTTCATGTGATTGATAACAGTGCAACTTTTTGAGCTTAGGAGTACCTTAACTTCGAAGTAGCGACTGAAATAATCTACTACAACAACGTACTCTTTATTATCCCATGTAAATAGGTCTGTGGCGACTTTTTGCCATGGGTATTCAGGGACGTCATGAGTAATGAGAGGTTCCTTTTGGTTAGAACTTCTGCGCTCTAAGCAGATAGAACATTTTGACACTAATCGGAAATGTCAGCTGAGATTCTTGGCCAAAATAAAACATCTCTGGCTCTTTTCAGACACTTTTCAATACCTAAATGTCCTGAATGTACAGTTTCTAGCATTTTCTGCCTGAGGGCTTGTGGTATGACTATTTTGTGACCTTTCAAGATTAACCCATCTACAACTGAAAGTGTATCTCTATAATTCCAATAGTTGATTATCTCTGATTGACAGCTTGACCTCTTTTCAGGCCAACCTTCAATTATGACCTGTTTCAGTATGACCAGCTGGGGGTCTTGTTCAGTGAGAGATTGAATTTCTTCCTTCTTACGATCAGATACAGGTAATGCTGATAACACCATATGCACATGCATATCTATACCGTCAGATATGATAGGGTGTGTATCAGATAAGAACTTACGGGAGAGTGTATCTGCTACGGGTACGTTCTTACCTTGGTAATGTTTTACCTCTAGGTCATAACGCTGTAGTTGCATAAGCATGCGTTGTAGTCGCGGTGGGGCTGCATAGAGGGGCTTTTTCGTTATAGAGACAAGTGGAAGGTGGTCGGTTTGAACTTGTACCTTTCTCGCGTATAAATATTGATGGAACCGTTTGCATCCAAACAGTATAGCGAACATTTCTTTCTCTCTTTGATCATAATTAATTTCAGTCGTGGTCAAGGATTTTGATGCATAAGCCATGGGCTTATCATCTTGCATTAGGGCAGCAGCAAGCCCATATTTTTAAGCGTCAACTTGCAAAGTCAGTGGTTTCTTAGGGTCAAAATAGGACAGAACAGGTCCCGGGGTTATAGTAATTATGTCTTTGACCTTTTGAAATGCGTCTTTTTGAGGAGAGTCGCATGAAAACTCTACGTCTTTCGCTAGCAGTTGTCTTAATGGACCGGTGGCCTCTGCCAAATTTGGAGCAAATTTGGACAAGTAGTTATCCATGCCAAGAATGGTTTCTAACTCCGCGCGGTTACGAGGGGATTCCATTTCTCTGACCGCTGCTACTTTGGCAGCGTCGGGTTTGAGACCTTCTGCTGACAGATTGTGCCCGAAGTACTGTACTTCTGTGACACCTACTTCTAGTTTTTCCTCATTTAGAAGGATTCTTTTCTCGAGGGAACGTTTGAGAATAATTCTCAAATTTGTATCATGTTCGTCACGTGTGTGTCCAAAAACTAGTATATTGTCACAAATCGAAACGATATCACTTAAACCTTCAAAACTCTCATCGATCTGCCTTTGGAATTCATCTTGAGATGATTTCAAACCAAATAGGAGACGCAAGAAATGGTAACAGCCGTAAGGGGTGTTGAAAGTTGTGAGGTATGAAGAGTCACGTGACAGTTTTATTGCCCAATATCCTGACCGCGCATCCAATTTGGTGAAGTATTCTGCACCTAATAATTGGGGTAGGATATCATCTAATGTGCGCATAGGGTAATGGGGACGCAAAATTACTCTGTTAAGATCTTGTGGGTCGAGACATATCCTTAGTTTACCCGATTGCTTTTCGACGATAACCATAGAATTTACCCATGCTGTAGGCGATGTAACCGGGGCAATGATATTTTCATTTTCCATGCGATCAAGTTCAGTTTTGAGTCTGTCTTGACGTGCAACAGGTACTCGCCGCAAAGGGCGCATTACAGGTATAGCCTTGGGGTCGATGTGTATGGTACATTCCCCTGGGAAAAGACCTATGCCGTTGAAGACTTCGGCATATTCCTTGAGAACAACCGCCTTAGTGAGGGGCGTACTCTTGTTACATTGTAAATTTGACACCTGTGTCTGAACAGAGTATGAAATTTAACTAAGCCTAACTCCATACAAGACTGTAAACCAAGCATAGGTGGTACTTTCGTTTTAACAATGTAGAACTCTAGTTCATGTGTACGTTCAGTGCGTTTAATGTGAGATTGACTGTACCCATGGTACTCAATAATTTGCCGTCGTATGCAGATAATGTGTTTAATGTAGATTGAAGGGGATGCTTAATGCATAGCTTTTTGAATATATGCGAGGGTATGATGTTAACTTGAGAGCCAGAATCCAATTTAAAATCAATAGAAGCTAACTTAGGTCCTACCTCTATCGCCGCATACGCCTGGCCATTGGCAACTATATCCCTTTTTACACTGTCAATATATAAATCCTGGTTTTGATATTCATTTTTAATGACACTGACCGTTTTTTGATCTACAGACTTTCTCAAAGTGATTGAGTTTATGACACTTATTGCAAGTCTTTCCTTTTGCAGGACACTTGTCCTGGCTTGAATGTGATTTGTATCCGCAGTGTCCACAGGTCGCGTTGACGCTCCGTCTGGAAGACGTGGTCCATTTCTTCTTCAGCTGTAGTTCTTTTGTCTTAGCCTGTCGTTGAATTGTCGCATGCACTTCTGGTCTGGCTGATGCAGACATGGTCTGGAGCTGTTCCTGGGCATATTCATGGCTTTGACTGATGTTAATGGCCCTTTCCAAGGTCAACTTTTCACCTTCGCTGATAAGTTTTTCTCGTATCCTTAATGACGATACCCCGAAAACAATTCTGTCACGAATCATGTCGTCTTCGTCTTTGAAGAGACAGTCCTTGGCCAAGAGTTTCAGTGAAGTCACATACTGGTCTATTGTCCTGGAGCCTTGAATTTCATTGTTAAACTTGAATCTGGTAAAGACCGGATTTAATTTTGGTTGCACGTGATGTTTGAATTTTGTAAAGAGCGTTGATGGGTCCTTTTTGTCTTCATCCGTCATAGTCCATGTGTTGAAAATATCTCTACCTTTGTCGCCTACCCAAAGTAGAATATAGTTGGCTTTGACCGCATCAATTCTTTTACTCATCGGTCCGTTAAATATTATTTCACAGTGTTGTTGGAATTTAGCCCATGATGTGGTAAGGTTGGAATTGTTCCAGTCCATGGTAGGGGTTGGCACGCCGGAAAGATTCATTTCGAAGGTATTAAGTTCGTATGCAGAATTTTCAACGTTTTTAAGGTTCCAAATTCGTGCAAAATCTTCCGTGGATTGTAAAGTTATTGTTTCAAAATATCCATTTACGATCCATGTGCTATTCGAATTATGATCTCACATCTGACACCATGTTGTGTTATTGTGTTAAAACATAAGATGAGACTCCGTGTTCTATCAAAAACTTTAACATATACAAGTGACTACTATGAGGTCTTAACACAGAGTGCTATCAAAGAGGCAGACGCCTGTAGAAAGTACCAGTGGAACTATGACTCATGCACAGAGGGTTCTGATTGGTCAGTTACACATGTATAATGTTACAGTATGTATGAATTTTTATATATGTTGTATTTGTAGAGATGTACGTACGAATTTACGTATGGATGGATGGATGCATGCATGCATGCATGTATGTATGTATGTATGTATGTATGTATGTATGTATGTATGTATGTATGTATGTTTCTGCGGAATTAAAACCTATTCATTGCAGAATCTTTGAGGAAAAAATGAAATAATCACTATCGAGACAGGCATTTGCAAATGAAAGATCATTCCTTATGTTCTTTAAATAATCTTCCGCAGGTTTATCAAGGTCGGAGTGCCAGGATGTAAGCCACGACGCATGTGCGTTGATGAAACAGAACAAACCCAATCTGTGTGAAGATCCAAACGTCTACGTTTCATTATGTCCCAAATATTGCAACAAATGTCGTAAGTACTTACCTATATATATATATATATATATATATATATATATATATATATATATATATATATATATATATATATATATATATATAGTTACGTGTAGGCTCGTACAATAATAACAAGAGAAAAGAGTGAAGTCCAACAAGCTTTGTATATTTTAACAAAATAATTTATTTCCCTAGAAAACAATGTAAACATTTGTAAATAGGACTTACGGTTTGTGAATATAATCCAAAATATAATCCTAAGAATGAAAACACAATTCCTATCACTAAATAGTTCTATTAGAATCCAGGTTCGAATCTCGACGACACACAAATATGGAAGGCGATGACGTCAGATGTGGTCCAACGTACGAATATCAACAATTCTCAATTGAATCACAGTTTTTGTTTCCGAATAATTCCAGAATAAATTTCCATGAATATCTTTCACAATTTTTTTTATAAGGAAGTCAACTTGTTGAGTTTCCAGGAGAATAAATTATTAAATCCAAAAATCAGATGAAAAACAAACAATCTGGCAACAAATAAAAAGAAACACCTTGTTCCTTCAAGATATTAAAACGACTCTGCCAGAAGAATATTAAGAATGTGTATTTAAACCCCAAAAACATCATTTCAAGTCTCGCGAGATGGGTCATGTGGTCTCTTACTACAAGAAAACTATCACGTACGCCAGTGTAGCCCCACTTAAGAACCAATAATTAAATAGCGTTGTTTACACATGGTGATCACGAAAGGAAAGTATGGCCCTGATACTGACCAATCATTTTAACTGCCTGCTTACGTTCTTGCCAGCCCAAGACGAACTAGGTTAACTAAAAATAATTCTCATGTAACACATTTTACGTCTTAAATAAACAACATTTGCTAAAAGAAAATATCGAATTACTGAAAAAGAATTTTGAATCCTTTCAATAATCATTACAATAAAAAGTAATGAAACAAAAA
>JAECUM010043697.1:0-12351 GCA_016617855.1 Megalonaias nervosa
TATATATATATATATTAGAGGTAAGATCACACCATTACTATTCGGATAGGGAATCCAACAACAAAACCAAGGACTAAGGGGTATTTTGACATGATGTCAAGGTTGCTTTTCTGCCGCCTTTCCCTCTTTGCCTACGGACAGACATTGCAATTAGGAAGTGTGCGGTAATCAACATAAAAATATCGGGTGGTGGCTCTCATTCACACCCGATAATAAATTAAGAACCTAGCGGCGCTGGCATTAATCCATCGCACAAGGCCATATAGTCACAAGCAACGTATATTCCTGATCAGTTAGTCAGTCAGTCGTGCAGTCGTCGTTCGTGTGCATCGAACCCTGGAAGCTGAGGGAAGTCATACGTTTGATAGTGAGTGGAGCACCCACCCACCCCGACCTAGTAGAGGAGACGGGCTGTCACCCCCACAAAAGTCACCTTAGGAAAGACAAGACTTCACTCAAAATAGCGAATGGGTTCGTAAGAGACGTTCTAACCGAAGAATTGATGGGAAAAAAATCAACCTGGACTGAAGAAAAGTTAGAAAGAGAGCGGTAGAAGATGGAGACGGACCTTAGAAGCTCAGTACCAACTGGATAAAGGTTCAGGAGAGGATTGCAGAAAATATAGGCTGAAAAAAAGAGAAGAGCACAGAGAGGGTTGGGAGATTAAAGTCCATTGTCTCAACAAAGACAAATTGCAGTACAGCTAATAGACGCGGACAAAAATGAAATATGCCCCCTGTGGTGCTTGACCCTTTTGGTGCAACCGCTCAAGGAGACTGGTGGTAGGAAAAAAATGAGCTTTTCGTGTGCAACCCATGTATATAGAAAAGAGAGATACTACTACAAGGAATTGCCGATATATGTGCTTGTGTGTTTTTATATGGCTATGTCTATCTTTCCAATCCACCTTAAACTTAAAACACCTTACCGCTTGAAATTCATAAAGAAAATAGAAGTTGTTAGAAAATAAGATTAAGGGAAATCTGACTGAAGTTGAACTGGTATCAAAATATTTCTTTATTTGGGAAAATATAAATTACTTAATTAAATTCATGCCTAATTTTTTCAAATCGGAAAGAATTTATGCCAGTAATCAATCCGAAATGTTGAAAGAATCAAAAGTATCTTACCAGATATTTCTGTCACCAGGCGGATCCAATTGGTATCAGTTCTCTTCATTAATTCTGGGGATATTCATAAACTAGACTGTGCACAGAAAGAATCTTTGAATGGTTATGTAACATTAGTTGAAACCCATGCAAGCTTAAACTTGATGCCAAGTATTCAAATCATAGGAAGAGACGGATTTACATTTGAGTTGTTTTAAAGTCTTTTGAATAGAGGATGGTCCATATTATGTAGGGGCAATTATTTGTTTTCTATAATTTAGTAGAGTTCTCTTCAAGTCGAAAGGAAGGTGTAATAGCTGGTCTTCCAGAGGGGGAAAATCCAAAAACAGTATTGCACGAATTGGAGACCTAATATAGTTTACAAAAATGCATGTGTCGCAAATGGGCTGAAGCAAATTATTAATAATGATCAAACTGGTTTCACCAAGGGAAGAAATACAGTGGAAAGTATTCTTTTTCTGTATTAGTTTTTGTTTTAGAAAATTTTAACATGCCTGTTCTTCTTCTTTTAATTGTCTTTAAAAAAGTTTTTGATTGTTGCATAACCTTTCATTGAGAAAACATTAGACTTTTTTAACTTTTAACGGAGACATACAAAATTATATTTTCAAAAATATTATATCATGCATTATTGTAAATGAACAATATTGGTCGTGGTTTGATATTAGGAGGGTCTGCTGACAAGGTAATCCACTCGCCCCATATATTTTCCTTCCGTGTGCGAAGATATTATGCCAAAATGGTCATGAAATTCCACATATTAAAGGAATACAAATAAATCATATAAAATATTTTTTTACAGTATGCAGATAACACTGTACTTACTCTTGATGTCTCTGAAAAGTCAGTAATATCAGCACTGCCTTTCATGTATCAATACACATTTTCAGGCCCTAACATAAATATTTTTAAACAAATAGCCTGGCTAAGATGTAGAACAGGTAGTAATATTAAGTATTACTTGAATATCATTTAAACTGAGATACACCGTATTTTATTTATATCCACACACAATATGTCACAGACCTAAACAATATTTATTAAATTAAGCTATGATAACAAAATCAGGGAAATCAAAAATTTACTTCTGCAGTGATCTAAGGGGATCACTGACTCCTTTTAGTCAAATTACAGTTTTTAAAAGTTTGGCATTCCCAGAAATTACTAATCTACAAATGAAAGTATCAACCCCAACCCAACCACAACCCCAACATAGTGTATTCCAGGAACTAGATTATCTGTTGTGTAAGCTTCTTTGGAATAGGACAAAAGACAAACAGCAAAGAATAATAATTATTTTAGAGTATCATGGGGTGCCCTTAAAATGGTTTATATAAATATGCTTGTGGATTCAATTAAGACATCTTGTATCACGAAACGGATGAGATTTTGTCTTAGTTATTGCATTTCACCCTTCTAAATCTGGAGTAATGCAACTTAAATGCAGTCTTGTTCATATGGTTTTCAGCCACGTGTACTTCTTCAGAAAGATAACATAATCCGTTGAAATGACTGTCAGTCGCCTGCCTGTGTTGTAATACAATAGTTGCGTTAAGCATTGCTTTTTTTCCCTCGGTATATTGCAGTCTACATATCGAGAAGCGAAAATTATGACTAAATTTCCCTCAATTCTTATATACTACGATCAAAATCAATAAGTAATAAGCATTTGAATTTAAATGTATGGTCTCCATCTGAATTGTGAGAATTGGAGGATTCTTTGGTCATGAAGAGTCTTGTCTTAACAAGTTTGCAGTTAACATTTGAAGGTGTTTGTTAATAATAATTCTCATGGGGTGGTGGATGATGCGATAGATCTCACCCACTCCTTATGGTTTATGGTTATCGTTATCTAGGACATGATCGACCACGATGTTATTACTCGGATCGAGTAATTAATAATATTAAATATGAAATTAAGGGATGGAATAACAGAGAACTGAGCAGTAATATAGAATAGAATGACACAAACCACCGCACGTAAAATATAACAATTTAAACAATTACGTAAAAACTGAAATCAAACATGACATGTAAATGATTCGCTTTCTCCAGATGCGAATTTAAATTAGCCATTCTGTTACTGATAGAATCAATTTTATCATATGATTGAGTGATGATTGAGCTATCTTGTTTTTCCTTCAAGAAAAAATACAACATCTAACTAAATATTGTCAGGGTTTTCTTTATTCTTCTCCTGGGATCAACAAATATTCCCACTCTCTTGCATCAGATGTCGTCTATCGAACTCAACAGAACTAGCTATGGTCATTCGCACCAATCCACAAACAACCTATTATCATCAATCGATATATTGTTAGTGGCTACCGCATTCTTAACTGACCATGGGATAATTAGCCCTCTCTGATAGTACTATACTCCCGCTGTGGCTATACATTTATCAGCTGATCTATCAGTTCTACACTATCGATTCAGCTGGAGAAAAAAAATCACAACTTAATTACACACGAATTAATGGACTTCACTCCTTTTCCTATGTTACTTTGCTAATTAGCTATTCATTAACACAGATTTTCATGCATAGAAATAATCGACCCTCAGTATACCTTATACAAACCATGAAAGCTTTATGATACAAATCATTTAAGATAAATATTTTACTCCTCAAAATGTGTCAGAAGAAATGCACGAAACCATACACTACATGAGTTCTATACATACAAACAACCGAATCTGGACTCATTTATATAACAAAATATTGTATGACGTTCTTACAATCCGTCAATCATATATCATGTACGATTATTTCTGAATTAAAGGAAAAATCGAAGTATGAATTTAAAATGAATAAATTCAACAATTACAAACATATATCAATGAACACATCGTAACTCGCTTATCTTCAGAGAATTCCCTCCGTCTTTTCTGTCCAGGCCCCTTTGTCCCGTCCACTATATATTTAACGAGACGAATACTTTCTTCTGATCTCGGAGCCAGATTCCCCTTTCGGCAGAAAACGTCAGACTGATTATTTCTCGGAGTTACCCGCCAAAAATCTTTATCTCTCCCAGAAAATCCTATCTAGTCCGCCTTTATTAATAACGATTCTGGAAGATATGATTTTTTTTTTTTTTTTTTTTTACACCTGTTTCAAATGGATTACACTTTCCTAAGATTCTCCCCTGGTTCATGTCACTCTGGAGTTTACCTCGGTGAACTTCCGTTAACACTGCACTCTCGTCTGTTCCTAACCAAGCGGGTCCCTAATTATAATTCAGTTCATGCCCCAAACAAAGCTGATTCTATCCCTAGCAGTCAACAATTTATTGCGAGACTAGCCAATACATCACGTGTCAAAATGACAACGAAAGAAAGCACTATGAAATTTATTCTACATAACTATTCTACAAATTTTTGCACAATAATAATAATAATAATAATAATAATAATAATAATAATAATAATAACGATTAAATGCAATACCTAAAGATATACAATGGGTAGGAACGGTACCATACAAATTTATAATTCAATTAAAATGTATTTTGTTGCAAAAATGATTTATCTGCGTAAATAATAAGACTCAATTTAACTTTAAGGCCTGGAAGATCATTTTTACAAAAATGTCCGTTAGTTCATAAAAGCGTTCATTGTAGGAAGGTTTGGGATATATCATAACTTACCAAAACACAGTGGCGACAGTCATGCAAAAACCCACCTTCAAGTTAATGTGAACTTAAGTTCTTTCTTGTTTTCTTATGCCAGTCGCTTTGTCAAACGATATATTATAAATCATCACCAATATATACCAGACTAACAAAGATTAGTAGCGAAGAGAAAATATATTACTTTTCAACATAATGCGGTATATTCGCGTGATGATAAATTGCCCGCATTCAAATGACTTCAAAACGTCAGACGTTTCATCCGTCATTTTTCTGTGTCTTTTCATTTTCTAGTATTTTCTTTCTTCTTTTGACATTTGAAAGCTTCTATCGCTACTGATTTATGTCATTTTTTTAAACGGTTAGGTTGTAAATAACAAAACAGAGAAAATTTTGTTTCTACCTTTCGCGATCTCAAAAATAGCAACATGGCATATAAAGAGTTACTTCAAATAAAGTACACAAATCATCGAGGTCTTGTATTGCCGTTGTCGCCACGCAAGGTGTGTTCCGATAGGGACAAGAACAAAAGTACGACCTTTTCTGTCGCTTGATAAAACGATACCGCTGTAATATACATTGCGATAAACATTTGGAGAGATGTTCATTTCAACTAAAAGGCACTACAACAAAGATCAAAGAGCGATATTTGACAGGTATGCTAATTCAAGTATTATGGAAAAATGATTAATTAGTCAACGCTTGACATTTGGATAAGTGGTCTGTCTAGTGACGTCACTTGATGCACCGTCTTAGAGAGAATTGTTTATGTCTACAAGAGAAAGACAGCGGTTATGATCATGAACGATCAAACACGGCATTTAAATTAAAGATAAAGATGGCTGCAGGGATTAACAAAGCATAAATAAATCATTTAAGACGTATCTTCAAAATCGATTGAAATTGTCTACATAGGTTAGAATTGACAATGGCTGGAAAGGTTAAAAATATGACATGAACCAGCTTGAGGAGGTGCATTCTCTCACAAGTAAGATAGTATCTTTAAAGTAGAAAACGAATAAGTGATGACATGAAAGGAAAGGAATTTGTGAGGGGTAAATGCACGAAGAACACCCCGAGGAAGATGAACTAGAATTCTTCGCACAGTCGTGAACTCACTTATTAATGAGACCCCCCCCCCACAAAAAAGAAAGACCCAAAACATTTCAATGACCAGTTGCATGGTGAAAAATGTCCCCGATTATTTAATATTACCTCGCTCTGCATGATTGGGATGAAGGCTTTAACAAGTTTGCCATTTTATACAAAAGCTTGAACTGAGACCATTTCAGATTGTGACTAGTCTTTCTAATTCTATTAAATGCTTTGTACGCCAAGTGTCTTAGCAACAGCTGAAAGGAGATACCAGATAAACGTTTTGTCTGCATTATCCTATTATGTTCGTGTAACTCAATATAATCAAGAAACATTCGTCCTCTGGTTTGTTTGTAACTGTCCTCTAATGGATCGATCGCTTACGAACACTCCCACTCAATACAATAACCAGTTATCAATCCAATGTGAAAATTTAACTGAACAGAAACTGAACCCGGGAAAAAAAAACAAACATTGTAACGCTCCGATAAATTCAGAAATACATTGTACTTTCTTCTTCTACAGATGATTAATAGAGAGGAAACTTAACCTTGCTAAGAAGTAGAATGAATTTATTTTTATTGTTCTTATCTGGTGATCACAATAAAATTTGCGAATCATGCGTTACTGGCATGAGCTAGGGTTGGGGAAAAAGCTGGGGAGTGTCTATGCGTGTGTGTGTGTGTGTGCGGGGGGCCAGTCACGCGCAAACTGAAGTTTGTTACGTCGAGTTGAGCCCTGTGGAAACATTATCAACACAATTTACTACTGATAGGGGCATATATATATATATATATATATATATATATATATATATATATATATATATATATATATATATATATATATATATATATATATATAGTTCTTGTTATTGTTATTATTGTTGTTATTATTATTAATATTTTCCATTATATCTTTCTCTTCTTTTTTATTTATCTTATAATTTTGAATCCAAATGTGAAAATATCCAACACAAATATGTAAATGAATGAATAAGTAAATAAATAACTAGGAGTTCTACGAGTAATCTGTCAACCAAGTCAGTCTTTAAGGTTCCATGTAAATAACTGTTCAGCCCATGACATGATGAAGCAAAAGAATGTATCATATATAGTGCATGTTTCATTTGCCCTCTTTTAAACATTGGGAGTGGGGCTTGTGGGAAGGGGTAATTTTGCATAAATTTCCAATAACTGCAGATTTTTTTTCTCATATGTCTAAAAACTGGCGTGTGTAATCAATGATCCATGTGTCAACACATATTAGTCTATGATCGCTGGCTCATACCCAGGGTACTTTGACCTCCATGAATATAGCCCTTGGGGCATAAGATGAAAACGTTTCAGATCCACACTTAAACCATATATTCACTTACTGGGTATGAAAAGACAAGCGATGCATACAACAGACATTGATCCCAGGGGTCATTCTTACCACAGTAGGGATATGAAGCCTGGTCATGTTATGTACATGTATATTTTATGTGTAGTATTTGTTGGTTTTTCTTAATGATTAAATGTTATGTATATCTGGTTTTTGTATTTGACCTTTGTCCAAAATCAAGTTAATGGTGTACCTGACCAGTGACATTTATTTTGTAGACAACATAATACATAGCTTATATTTCTCTATGACTGTGCATTAAATATTCAGATCATTATAACTGTAATCATTTTCTTCGGTTTGAGTTAAAGAAACAGTCTTGATTCTTAACTTAGAATCTTCCAGAATAGAAATGTCCTATTAAGCTGACAGAGTATTTCCAGAAAATTTTAATTGCAGTAGGATAAAAATTCTTGTTTGCATTAGGATTATTTATTCTTGCCTTAATATCTGAAGCTGAATTTTATTGCTCTGTTCAATTTTTAATTTGGTTGGATTTATTCATTAAAATTATTATTCACTGGTATTACAAAGTGCCTAATAATATTCTTGATTAAAATATTAATTTGGAATTATAATAAATAAGGACAATGATATTTTGGATTAAATTATTGTGATATATCAAAAGACTTAATACATAGCTATATTCCAGGTATTAGCACATTCCAGACTACAGGTTCATCAACACATTCATTATCGGAATGTATTTGAAATACCACTGGAATTCAGTTGGAACTTCATGCTTTAATAAATCTAGGGTACACCTGCATCTCTATTTGTAGATTTGTTAGAATTTAGCGATTAGTTATTTGATTATGGGAAGTCGGTGTTGGGGAAATATTTCTCAACCCGAATAATTAGCCAATTTCTGGGAACAGAATCCATGATGTACGTTATCAGCAGATCTTTATGATGGTGTGGATTAGTTTCGTAGTTGAGATCGGGTCAGAGCCTCATAAATGAACATGGAGCCAAGTTGTCCTTATTTTAAGCTAAAGGTGTTGATTGGTTGTGTTTTTCAATGTGAAATATTCGTGACAGGGACTAATATTTTGTGTTATGGGATCACTGGGAAGGGATTATTCCTTTATTTGGAGGTGCCTTTAATTGTTGCTGTGAAGACAGTTTGGTGAAGGGGCACATGTGAACTGAGGTTCAGAATTGTGTTTCGGCTGGCCCGAGGATGGAATCGGAAAGCAGTCGCCTGCACTGGATGTTGGAAGTATTATTTCTGTTTCATGGTTTGAAGGACTGACATTACGCTACGGAATCTTATCAATGAGAAGTTAGGCAATTGTGAAGTTTGTTATGCAAATATGAAGTTATGATATTTTGTGGTTATTGATTGATTAGATGAAAATTATTTGTATTCTTGGCGCCTTAGGAGAACTTCCAGTTGACAACAACTGTTGTCTAGAAGCCCTTGGAAATAGGGGAAAACAAGGGACATCCAGCTCAAAACTCACGTGAGTGTTTGATTCTCTTGTGTAACATTACATTTGGACTTGTGATAGAATATTTCGGACTATTTTGGATTTAATTGACAATATTGTAAGTTTATTTTAATTTTTAGTTTGCATTTTGGGATATAAATTATTTGTCGAATTTTACTAAACGTGTTGGTTTTCTCTCTTTTCTGTTACTTACTTTAAGACCAGTCATAACTTGAAAACATTTGAAATCCCCACCCTATAAGCACTGAATATTTAGTGAGCATGAAAAGACACATGCATATACCCAATTGAAATTTGTCCCAGTGGAAGTCTTTATACTCGGGGACGTAACCAAAGAGATTAAACGTTTGGGTGAAGGCCAACAAAGGAAATCGCAGGAATATTTGCTTTACAAACAGAATCCTGATTGACAGATTGTGCCACCATTTGATGACAAAACATAAAATATACTGATTTTCCAAAGCATAACACCCAAGTAAACTTGTTCATTGCTGAACTTTGAATATTGCATCAGATCGATAAAATTCACTGAGAAAAAAAACAACAAAAAAAAACAAAGAGTACTGGTGCCAGGTATTTACCACTCTTTAAAAAATGGAAATTAAATAGTGTTTGTCTCGTGGTGAACTAATTTTATTAACCTGTGGTTACTGTTGTACCTGAAGGCTTCACCTAGTTTACTTTGGAATTTTTTTTAATTTGTGTTCAACACTATTGGTCCACCTGTAAATAGGATAGTGGTTAGTAGAGCTGTTTTGTATGCAAAGTTACCCCAGGAAATATAGTAGGTGTTTGATTTTAGTTAAGTCTTCACTGAGTGTTTGCAAAATAGAATTGACTGCATTGTTACTTTTTTCGTTAAGCTTTTACTGAGTTTCTTCAGTGAACAATTTTAATAGACTGATTTATTATTTTTACCGTAGGAAAAATACGAAGATTTTGCACATCTGAGTTTGCTACCTGCATGGTTACTGCTTGAGCTTCACGTGAATGTTTCATTTCACTCCGTTCCCGCAGGGAATTATATGAAACGCCGTTCTTTTTTTTACTGTTCTCGCAGAAATTATATTGGGAATGTGTCTAAGTTTGATGCTGGTGTAGCAAGATGAAACCGAGTTGGAACTGGATTTAGCGAAGACAATGAAAGTAATCCAGTGAATGAGATGTTTATTTATAAAGTATTTAAACCATGAATGAATCTGTATATAAAGTCCAACAATGGATTTAAGAGAATGGTGTGCACCAAGTTCAACAACGGATATATGAAAATGAGATCGTTCCTAAATGGAACTAATCAGAACCTGTAACATGTAACTTTAACAAGAAACCAAACGAGAATCAACGTATTGAACTTATAAACAAATATGATTGATATATGGATCTATCACTATGGATGATCAATATACAGCATTTATAAGCAAATTTGATTGATGTTTGGGTCCACCACCATAGAAGATTAATGCACAGAATTTATACACAAATATGAACAATGTCCATCAAAAAGTAATAAGTTTGCATAATTAATTTTCACTCACACAGTGATATTGAAATGTAATTTCACCCATACAGCGATATGGATTAATACTGATTCAAAATGGAACAAAAAATGTATCTCGTGGCGTCAAGTTGACGACCACGTTGTATTTCTGTTTCCATAGCTCTCGTCGAATGGTAAAGGAGCAATCACGCATGGCCCGCTACCGAAGGATCCTTCAAGAGCCTCCTTATTATCTGCAGACCCTTTGGTCCTGAAGCCTTGGTCCGTCACTGATAAACACATTCCATATTCTGAGCCAACGTCAGCATCGATCTTAACAGCCGGATTACACGTAACCCTAAATAGAGCTACAACTCCCCATGGAAAACGTCTTCACATCTGAAGATTTCTTCTGTAAAGTGGACAGCTTCCATAAAAAAAATCGTTGTCTTGAGATTGTAGATAAATAACTTGGGCTATAAGTACCCTGGCTGTAGTCAAATCTACAGCCAGGTACTAGAAGTAATTTCGTTTCTCTCAGCTTGCACTTTGCGCTTGCAGCAGTGGGTAAACCATGGCTAAAGCTAAACAACACTGGGGTAACGCTATAAGCGGCAACGAAACTCAATACATTTTTGTTCATATATAATGCATACAGATTTCCTATACATAATTCCGTGGCAGGTTGCATGGTTATTGCTCTGTATGAAATGTTTAATATGATTTCGTAGGGGACAATTGAACATTTTGTTCTTCATTGATGTCATGAAATATTACGAGGTTTTGTGGAGTTGGATTCAATGACTGAATTGCTAGTTCATTACGTGAACTTTTTACTTGGTTCCTTCAGGGGAACAATCTGAGATACTCTCCTCCCTACAGTGCCCTTAATTCATAATGAGGCCCCATTATATTATTATATATATTTAATTGGCATTTTGGGATTGGCCTTTTCCATATATGACGGTAGGATTTTTTGCCACCCGACTAATGCCATTTTTTTAAGAAAGATGTTAACTTGGATTTGAGTTCATGACATTGGTTGTCCTCTTGGGAATTCCTGATCTACCTGATGTTCGTCATGTTCTTTACTAAAATTTTAAGTAAAAAGACCTGACCTTGTTTACAACGTAGAATATTCTAGAAATTAACTTTTGACCCCCATCCCGGTTCTCTTATTGTGTCTTAGGTTTTTGTATAAAGGTTGCTTAAATTAGAATTATTCATTCCTATCTAAACATCTGTAGATTTGTAGCGGAATCAATCTCTTGGCTGTGTTCAATTATAATTTGACAGGATTTATTTATTTAAATTCTTTGTTGGAATTACAAAGTGCTCATTGACTTTAGTACTAAACCACTATTTTGGAATTATTGTAAATTCATTCAAGGATAGTTTGGATTATATCACTGTGATACAGCAAGATTGTTGGCACATCAACACATATAGGGCTATAGGCACATCAGCACATTCAAGATTGAAATTCATTCGGAACACTATTTATTTGGGACTTGTGATAAAACTTTTAGGACTAATTGGGATTTAATTCACAATACTGTAAGTTCTTGTTAAATTTTCCATTTGTATTTTAGAGGAATAAATTATTTCTTGAATTTTACTAAACTTGTTTTTGTCACTTCGATTTAGACCACAGAGTGGTAACTATACATACTACATACACCTGCGGAAGTCTGATTTGAGGTCGCTCTTCCTCTGTTTCCAGGGACTTTAAACGAACAGTTATTGTTAACTGAAGGGCTGTTGAACACGCAAATATCACAAATAATTTTTCTGTAATTTCATTCACGAGACCCTAATTTCACACTACCGCGTTTTTCTTCCTTCGCGTTTGCATGGTCCTTCAATAAGCCTGTCCAGTCGGTATATTGGTACATCACATTACGCACGACAAAATACGAGCCAAACACCTAATGCAAATAGTAACTCATATTTCAAATTACTAAATACTTAGGCTTGAAAATTCTTTATGTTAAGGAATTGGTAGGGTTCATTTTACGAAACTAATCCATGCTACAATAAAATCTCATAAATACTGTAAATTATAACGTCTGATTTTAGTACCTGGAAAGTTATTAAGTTAAAGACCGACTCCCTATAATCAAATAAATGCTCACTGATTCTAACAAAGCTTACACAGAGGTAAAATACAAATATCACATACG
>JAECUM010043698.1:0-22819 GCA_016617855.1 Megalonaias nervosa
TTTTTTTGTTGTTATCATCAGTTTTATCATCGCATTTGAATAATGTATGTATCTGATTGCAAAATGATGATTTTGGTATTGGATAAATATGTTATGGTTCCGTCTTATAAGTAAGCCTTTGAAAAGAAGAGATTTTTTTGAAAAGAAGAGATTTAAAAAAAAAAAAATCCATCCCCATTGATGTTATTAGCTGCCTTAGACATATTATGTGTGTGTGTGTCTTATAATTACAGTGGGTTTATTTATAGCAATTTCCCAAGTTAATTGTTGTCCATATTTAAGAAATAAATAATAATTGTATTTAATAAATTTGTTTTAGTTCTCTTATTTTAAAGGGGAAAATGTGTTTATTTGTGAAAGTTTAATTGCAAAACGTTTGCAACAGGTTTTCTCATAATTTAAGTGTGAAGGTTGGCACTTGGAATTATATTATTTTTTATGTATACCTTACATGCATATTATATTAATCGTCCTCTTTGATTAACATAAACTAGATTAGTTATTTTTGTAAAGGGGTTCTTTTTTCTTTTTTCTTTTCTTTTTAACTTGGCAATAATGACACATTTTATAAATTTATAAAATAGGTATCCAGTTGGAAGAATATTAACACAAAATGTGTACTTACCAACCTTGAAATTTCCATATGAAAAATTAAACTGTACAAAGTGTCACAATAACGTCTCTCTCTCTCTCTCTCTCTCTCTCTCTCTCTCTCTCCTCTCTCTCCTCTCTCTCTCTCTGCTTTTTACCGTCTCTTTCCTTTATATTTAAACAATCGTCATGACCGAAGTAGCATTTGGTCCGAATCGTTCCGGGCCGGACTATTGTTTGCACCATTACGACACTGAACCAGACTACTGCGGTCACAGAACAATACAACAGTGTACATGGTCACAGTACTAGAGCAGTTTTATGTCTAGTCTCCAAAAACCATGGCGGCGATCGCAGAAATCCAAGAGCAACTTGCAGGAGTGTGGGTTCTCAAAACCAATGAGAATCTGGATGCGTATCTACAGGAAATAGGTAGGTCCCTCCCCGCTTTATCAATATACATTATTTTCGTTTATTTTACGTCTGCAGTTGCTACGTATTTAAGGCATATGTTTACAATTTATTCCATTGTTAGCACCACATTGGTACCACCTGCAAATGAAACATTCTTTTCTTCAAATATTGTTGACCTAACCAGCTTCAGTGATGAACGAAATATTAATGAAAATCCCTGAATGCACATTGGTTGTCACAAGTATTTAACTGCAAAGGACGGGTTACTGAAGTGATTTCATGGAAACCATGGCAACAAGAAATATATGCAATGTACATCCATCCATCCTGCCATCCATACATGCATAGATCCAGGATACATATATTTATTATATGCCAAGCAATTTCTTACCTACCAAAGAGCCAGACTTTTACCGTAGTTGCCTACCAGTTGGAAAAACATACCATCATTTCCTGAATTCTTATTACCATACTCTCAAACGAGGCTGGATCTACTTTTTCCTCGAGATTTCCTAGTTGCAATAGCAGCGCCCCTAACGATGGACTTCCAACACTATAGCAGCAAACAAAGCTCTCACAGCTACTCGAGTTAAGAAACCTTTTGTTGTATGAAAAATATCTAAAAGGTTCAAACAATGTTTTTGTCAATACAACAATAAAAAAATATTCATTTTTTAAGGCGAGAATATAGCCAAACGGTTCTTCTGAAACAAGATCACAATCAGAAATCGCGTAACATTACTGTACAGTGCAACCCATTTTTACAGAAATTCATAATTGGTAATGTTGGTGAGTTTCCCCGCAAAATGAATCTGAAATTTCAAATATTATAATTATCGCAAAATTCATAGGTATATAGCAAAAATATAATTATCACAATAATGTGATTTTGACTCCTATATAGGTAGCTATAACCTAAATTGCCTTGTAAGTTTATACATATTCCATAAGGAACGTGTGTTGAATCATTTGCGTTGTAATCAAATAACGATAAAAATAATAATCCACGTCTTATAAATGAAATAAACATGCAGAATTCTCTCTCTCTCTCTCTCTCTCTCTCTCTCTCTCTCTCTCTCTCTCTCTCTCTCACATGTAAAAGGGAGATAATACGGGGATCTGCAGCGAGAGAGAAAAAAAAAAAAAGAATACTGAACCTGCACCAAGCAACCTACAAATACCTTGGACTTCGTAACGGTTGGGTGTAAACATTCCATGAGATTTTAATACAGTGTTCACAGTACCAATGATACAAAGTTACAATAGCCTGTCCAGATTTATGCGGTACATTTATATGTAAGGAGGAATACACAGTGAAATCTATTTAATGCTTCGTTTATTTTTATTCCTTTCTTCATGTTGGTCTAAAAACATAATATTTAATATTAAAATGTCCGAAAGCCGCTCTGCTCTCCCGCAACCGTTCTCTATCACTGGTTGGGTTGGTAAGGCTGCAGACTAATCTACCAATAAAGAAACAGGGATTGGCAATCAATAAAGGCCTTTATGGTAAGTCTCCCCAATCCCACCATCCTCTCTCTCTCTCTCCCTCTCTCTCTCTCTCTCTCTCTCTCTCTCTCTCTCTCTCTCTCTCTCTCTCTCTCTCTCCGTTATGGCGGATTTTCGACTGTCACCCGCCGATGTCTCTGGACCTATGAATGATGGAAAAATATGGTCACACGAAGCAATGGAAAAGGGGAAGTTAGAAACGGAGGATAGAAGCAATTGTATGGTTGGTAGCAATAAGATAAGATAAGAATTCTTTATTTCAGACTACATAGTCCATACATCTAAATTAAAATACGGATATAAAGTAAAACATTGTAAACATAAAAGAACATATATATCAGCAATGTTAATTAATTTATAATAATGGCTTAGATGAACCGTAAGTACATTTAAATATTTGAATTACCTCTTGCCGGTTCTCATTTCGCTTAGTTTATATTTCTAACTCGTTTAAATATGCTAGCCGATATGTTAAATCAAGCGCGTTCAGTGTTAAATAGTGTTGGTACTCTACATTCTTCATTTAAACCATCTTTCTTACTTAAATCATAAGTATGTCTTATATTTATTTAATTAATATGAATGAAAATAGAAGTTCAAAAACTAAAAGAAGCAACTTATCAGTTTGCAGGGGAGATTGCGATTATTCGCAAAAGGTTAAGAACCATATTTTTTGGAGGACACACTGGATAGGGCTGTGGAGAGTTCATTCATTCTGTCAATACACAGTTGCTTGTAGTCAATCTTAACTGCGTTGGAATGCAAGCATGTGTATTTGTATGTGATGTTAATAAAATATATGTGCAGTATATAAGTTTTATCTTTGATATACCACTCGTTGTATACATTTTTTATCAATGAAAATGTATCTCGTTGTATATCAATAACAGCGTGTATGTATGTATGTATGTGTATATATATATATATATATATATATATATATATATATATATATATATATATATATATATATATATATATATATATATACACATTCTAAAATGGAACATCTATTAAAGGAAACGTTTTGGATTCACCGTTTGGGTTCCGTCAGACATATCTGAAAAGTTATAATTATTGTTTATTTATGATCATCATTCATCAATTACACAGATTTAAAGAGAAATGAAAATGTTTGTCTCTATTTCTTTATATTTGTTCTACCAATAAATAAGAAGAACTTGTATCTACCTACACCGCTTCCGCTGGCGAGTATAGTTTTACTTCAGTATTAACGGCTCCGGTGGCCTAAGTGGTTGAGTGTCCACCTCAAGGTCGCGGGTTCAAAGCACGACCGAGTCATACCGAAGACATAAAAAAAATTTAAAAATGGTACCAGCAGCTGCCACGCTTGGCGTTCAGCATTAAGAGGTTAGTGTTATGACTAGCTGACCTGGTGTCAGGATAATGTGGCTGGGCGGGACATGATACTTCATGTCTGCAACATGATGCCCCAGTGCTATGTAATCTGCTAGACTGCAGACATCGTAGCGATACAACTCAAATTGTTAAAGCTACGTTAACAAAAGAAAAAGAAAAAATAACAACAACAAAAAGAAAAAAAAAAGAAAAAATTTCACTTTTAACGAAACACTTCAGCTTACTAGATGCTTAGCAGTACGCACTCGGGTAAAAGAGATGAAAGAAATCCGGTTGTTTTACATCCTGCGAGATGAACTATTTTGTATTGTATGCTACTCTATTCAATTAACTATATGTTTGACGGGTACAGTATTTTCTTAATTCATGTTATCGTTTTGTATAAATATGAGAAGGACAGTCCAGCAAATGAAGTATTCTTCTTCGTAAAGAATAGAAACCGCTCAGAAAACACCCGAATGCCAGAAATCAGATCTAATAGGGGGCGCTCACCAGTTATTATGTACTTTTGAGAGAGTGACGTATGTCAGGTGAAGTTATTTGCATTTAAAACATGCACAGTGGAGAGAATGTTGGCATACCTCTATGCTACTTTGATGGATTGTGGCTGACATTTCTTAGATATTGTACTTTTGGAAATTGTAAATGATCTTAGCACACTGCTAACTAAAATGACTGCTCCCTTGTGCTCCAAAAATCAGCCTGAATTTGTCTAAAGTACACTATCCTTGGCAGCTATTAAAATAGGGAAAATGAATTTTGCCAGACTAGACAATACCAGTTCTGAAAGTGTAATGAATGAATTACCAAATATATAAAAGGTAAAAAAGTTATTGGCTCTTTTTTTTACAATTTAACTATGAAGTTCAGGAAGTGAAAATGACCAAGTGGAGCTAGCACTTTTTTTTAGAGGTGCACTTCTGGAGTAAGGCCAAGCTGTATACTCTATAACCCGTATTACACCCATCAATCATACACCAAAATAAAGGGAATTAAAGGTTCTTTGAACAATGCCTAAGATATACAAGGTCCTTTTCAAATAGCCAGTATAACCAGCGAGGAAACCCGGGGAAATTCTTTTTCTTTAAAATTCTAACCTTATGCAAAATACGAAACTGTAGAGCGCCACCATAAGAAGGACGATCTAGAGCCGTCTAATAATCGTTATAATGTGTGAAAGAAGAAGAAAAAAGGAACACCGTATTCTTTAACGGTTTGTCCAAAGAGGTCAAGATACTGTCCATGTTGGCTTTTTTCTGCCACGAAGTAGTTTTGGACTGCATCACATTCTCTGATTTTCCATGACGACAAGAACTACTGGTATATGTTTGTCGTTTGTTTTCTTTATAACGAAGTCAGCCGCATTATATGTGATGAGGACTGCTCCGGTAGCCTAGTGCTTAAAGCGTTCGCCTCGGATGCGAGATGTTGCGGGTTCGAACCACGGCCGAGTCATACCAAAGATTTTTAAAAAGTGGTACTGACAGCTGCCTCGCTAGGCGCTCAGAATTAAGAAGTTAGTGTTAGGACCGGCCAGCCTGGTGTCGGGATAATGTGACTGGGTGGGACATGATGCTAATGTCTGCGGCATGATGCCCCAGTGCTAGACATCACTATAAATTGCCACACTGCACACATCGTAGCGACTTGACTGAAAAATTGTTAAAGCTACGTTAAAAATCCAAATCCAAATCACACATGTGGTGAATTATTAGCAAAAATTGTACAATCGTGCATCCTGGAATAAACTTTGTCATGTTTTAGCATGTCTTATTGTGTATTATCTTAAATGTTCTACGTGTCTATTTGTATAGTTTGTATTTTGCTTACTATACGTTTTATGTATTTTGTCAATGTTTTTATTTATTCACGACTTATCCACTTGTCCTGGACCTGTGGTTGCAGTAAATTCACTTGTACCATCCACCTTTTCACCTGTCCCAAAATTTCAGTAACTTGCCTAGATTCTGTGAGATGTATGCACTTTAATCCATTTAAAGAACAAGTGAAATAGCATACAACATATTTGTTTTCTCAGAGTTTAATTATTCAGTTTTCGATTGCCATTTTATCTTATATACACTATATCTTGCTCTTATACAGTAATAACTGCATAACATCTTTCTTTCAGTAGTTCAAGCCATGAACTATCAATCTAGTGTAATTTAAAATTTCTGTCCCAGTGGTGTCATATTTGACAAGTTTTGCTGCCACAAAGTCTAGCTGCTGTCTATTTGGAGAAATAATTACCTCTGCCTCAGTGGCAAGCTTACTTTTTAGCCCTCCACTTTCACGTGAATGTTACTACTCCGAATTTTCCATATAACTTTCCTAGCGAAAATAATTAAGTCAGCTCATTTTAAACACATAGTAAGGATGGTCTTGCTCATCAGCTGCTTCTAAAGTTGTTACTGCACATATTTTACGGTTTAATTATAAACACAGACGGCTCCTAATTAGTGTAATCACTTCATTTCAAACGGAATATCGCACATGGAAGCTGAGCCTCTATATAATCAATTAAAAATGAATGAATCATTACTGCCATTTAATCAGTTCATAAAAGAAACCGACACTAATGTCGGTAAGTGCCTTTTATTAATTGAATTGCATTGAGTCGCTGGATCTCATTCAAAGTGTGATCCTATCGTGAGTATCTTTCCTAAGCAAATACAATATAACAAAGCCATTTAAAACGCTGTTCATACCGAATTTGTTTTGTTTTAAGTGTCTTGATTGGCTGATAATTCGGTCGCTTAGCCTAATATGCATGGGGGGGGGGGGGCGAGGGACTGTTTTATGCACACATTTAATGCCGCATTCACCTGCTTAGTATAAAAAAGCTTTAAAAAAATAATAAATTACACAAGTGAGGTCAAAAAGAATCATATTTTGAGATAGCTTTATTAAAACAAAGCATAAGAATATTATTCACTTGACCACAGAAGTCAGTGGTAGTTCATAGTAAAAGAAGTTTATGCACGCCAATCCCAAATTTATACCGGCATTTTTCACGTCCGAAGATCATTTTAGACACAATAACATAAGCACTTTTCCAAAGTAATATTTCTGAAAAAATACTGCGTACTAAACAGGTTGATGCAATTCAGAATACTTGCCATCCAAGCCGTTCGCAAGATATTCTACTTGCCCTGAACCCACTTGTTTACTGCTATGGGTTGCGGACCGCTCCGGTGGCCTAGTGGTTAGAGCGTCCGCCTCGGATGCGGGAGGTCGCGGGTTCGAACCTCGGCCGAGTCATACCAAAGACTTTAAAAATGGAACTAACAGCTGCCTCGCTTGGCATTCAGCATTAAAAGGTTAGTGTTAGGACTGGTCGGCCTGGTGTCAGGATAATGTGACTAGGTGGGACATCATGCCACATGTCTGCGGCATGATGCCCCAGTGCTAGACATCACTATAAACTGTCACACTGCAGACATCGTAGCGATATGACTGAAAAATTGTTACAGCTACGTTAAAAATCTAAATCACACACACACACACACACACACACACACACACACACACACACACACACACGCTATGGGTTGCTAGCTCTTCTTCCTAGCCGAATTTTGGTATTTCACTGTTTCCATACTGTAAAGTAACTATGGGAGGTGTACATGCCTCACATCCATTTCAAGAACAACACAAGCCCGAAACACCTTATTTACAAATATATCCATGTCTTTAATTATTAAATAATACTAGCTGAAAAAGTCTCACCTTAGCCTTAAGAAATTTGACAGGGGCCAATTTACGAAACTATCCCCTGCCACCTCAAACAGTAATACAACGCGAAAGTTACCAATGACCATGTACTATAGTATTGCACAATACGAATGAATAAGTGGAAAAAAGCAGATTCAAGCATTCAGCATGCGGGGGGGGGGGGAGCATGAATGACCAGGTCAAGGTAAATAAAGTGATTAAAGCGCGACAGTTAGCTCTTGTCCGACATATTTTAAAATAAGAAATAAGCACTCCTCCCGGACTAAATTTAACTGATCCGACTTCGAAAAATGAATACTCCGGAACGTTGGGCTCAGGGATTTTGATCATTCCTGGTTTTACCTGTTACTTTTTCCAGCTAAATACTTCCATTATTGCTTCTCCTGCTGCATTATTTGGAGGATGTTATTAAAAACAGTATAGGCTGGATGCGTAGTTATTGTAGATACACAGTAAAATTCGACTTTTTTCATTTTTCCTTCTGATTCGTTTTATAGGACATTTTTTAAGAATTGTCAAAAACAGGTACAGTGTATTTGGGAATTCAGTTCGTTAGCGCTGTCCTCCTACGTCAGTTGGAGGATTATATTGAACTTTGCACACAAGATATTTGGTTGGTACAGATGTGCAGTAAGGTTTTACATTTTTCTTGGGTCAATTTTGGGAAAATTTCTTAAAAGATTCCCCTCCCTCACCAAACAAAGGGTGGGGGAGGTACTTTGGAATTAGTTAATCACGTCTACACCCGGAGTATTGCACAGAAATTATCTAGGCCAGATAAGTGGTTGGTGCAGATGCATGTTAGTCCTTCAAAAATGTTTGTGTTTCCGGTTTCCCGACCTACCATATATTTATCCACCGACACCCACCCCCAACCCCGAAAAAAAAAAGAAAACAAATTTCACCGTCTCCTCGGCAAATAATAATAATAATAATAATAATAATAATAATAATAATAATAATAAGTGAAGGAAATAAAAATGTCCTATGTTCCGGCTATTTTCCATTTCTTTCCGTCTCATTCCGGTATCGTTGTTTCAGTTCTCAAGTACTTTTAATCAGTAAGTCATGAATGCTTAGTCCGAGAAAAAAAAAGTATTTCCGGTCGGTTGATGTGTTGTCATAATGCCACGGTAATCTCTAGTACGCCATTATGACAACAGATGGCGACACGAGTTGGATAACAAAGACGATACTGATAAAACTTAGAATTTACATGGTTGCAAGGCCAAATCTGTATGAAAACAGCAGTTGGAATGATGTAATTGTGATATAGCAAGTTTATAAATAGAATATATAAAACTTGTAATAACTGACATAGCATTTGCCATACGACAAATAAGAGAATCAGTTCAGTAGTTGGCAAACTACAAGATACAATGAGGCAGAAGGAAAGTAGATCTAAGCACTTGCAAGCAGCCATTTACAGTTTGCATCAATGAAGAATAGAAAATTCATGACTAGAATTATGAATGTCGCACTTGCAAGCAGCCATTAACAAAAATGCAGAAGGAAAGCAGCACTTGCAAACTGCCACGTACAATTTGCATCAATGAAGAATACAATATACCTGGATAGAATTATGAAAGCAGCACTTGCAAGCAGCCATTTGCAACAATGCATCAAAGAAGATTAGAAAATACATGCATAGAATTATGGCGGTCATCCCCCTCCATAAAAACTGTCCATTCTCGAGGTCCAGGTTAAACCAGATTGTGGATTTGGGCGCCACTTCGCCTGGTATCGCGACCCTTAACTTCTCAGCTTACATCAATACGAGATATTACCTCAGTATTGTACTGGCGTGTCAGTGTGCCATTATATCCAAAGAAGTGTGTTTTCTCAAAATGGAGTAAGAGAACATTTACAGCATTAAGAAGTTAAATAATTTTTTTCAAAGTTTTTCTGATGAGAAATGTGTTACTTCATTTTTCTGCCTTGATTGGTATATATCAGAAAGTAATGAATATATTGTATAGATCATTGCAATAAGAGTATGCAGTACTTGATTGCAAGATACAAGTATGATACTTCATCACTTTTTTTTCCCCTGTGTTGGTATGCTCAAGGTCCACTTGACTTAGTCAAGTTTTATTTTCGCTTTCACTTAAATGGCTGAGATACCTTCCGGAATTAATATATTCCACATCTAGAAGCAGAGCAGGCATTTCACTCTTATCTTATTGGAGCTTTCTGTTTTAATGATCATGTTTGATTCACACATTTCTTAATACAGCATACTTATGGTTGATTTTAGGAGTTGGTTTCATCATGCGGAAACTTGCTGTGGCTGCCAACTCTACAATGACTATTGCAATAGAGGGTGAAAAGATCCGAATAAGTACCAATCGTCCCAAGGACTCACAGGCTTTCTTCACTCTCGGGGAAGAGTTTGACTGCAAGGATCCTCAAGATAATCAGTTCAAAGTATGATGTTTTAAGATTTCAACATTCAACATGCACATCGTATCATACACTGACGGTAAATGAAGTTTTCCTAAAGGGACTTTTTCAACATTAGAATATCTGAGTACCAAAATCATCAAAGCCAAATTGGTCTTACCTGAATTGACCCACATTTTAAAAAATAAGCAAACAGATTTTAATTCGATTATAACAATTCTATAATCAGATAGACCTAGTGATACAAAATTACGATATCTGATATATTTGTAATTTCAACTTCTTTGTAAAATTTTTTAATGAATTTCAACAATTTAGTACTTGGTTCAAAATAAAAATTTATTCAGAAGTTCATACTAAGTCCAGATTGCCCTAGTAACAATGTCTTGAAGGCCATATTATGGGGTTTTGAGGACATTATGAATGCATGCTTCCATACGTTCATAACACATCAGATTACTAAAGTCCTTGTGGTTTTGAATTTGCCAGGCCATCGCAACATGGCAGAATGGTGTTTTGTTCACGGAAGCTAGACCAGTTGACCCATGTTCGGGAAAACCACATCAAATTGAACGCAGGATTGTCGACGGCGATCTAGAAATGGTAAGGTTGGATCACTGCCATAGGAAAGTGTGCGAATAAAAAGTTTCGTTGACTTAAGTGTACTAAATGTACAGTAGATTTAGGCTCGAAATAAGAAATATGGTGCTCACATAAGCTAAATATGCTAAAAGGTATGTAAGGTTACATGTCTTGGAAACATTAAAAAGAAAAAAAATCAGATGAAACTGAAATATGAATATACAATACCAATTTTACAGCTTTGTGCCAAAAATTAGTATAGTCACATTTGTCACACGTTTCATGCCTTTGTTGAGTAATGATATCTCTTCATCAATATCATATGATCCATTAAATTATGTCTTCTTCGGGGATGGGGGAAAAAAAATCCTCAAATTCACAACTTTTCTTTATCAAAACGTACATGTCCTATAGTTTCTGATTCAATACCTAGTGATTTAGCTACCAACAGTTTGACGCATGCACCATCTATGCGTGCATGTCTTTTGTTGTGTCCGTGTTGTGGTCATTGTTCCAATGCTTATTTTACTTACTTATTGGAAATAATATTTCAAACCATTTTTTGAGCTAATGGCTGACAAAGAACTTTATTTCATTGCAATACCATTATCTCTAAGTATATGATAATATATATACCTTCCATTATCCTATATATAATACGCTCTACACTGTATAAAGTTCGCTTCGCGAAACCAGTTATAAATCTACATTAGTATTGGTTTTACACCATCACAAAGAAAATTCCAGCCTGTTTTCCTCTGATAAAACCGGTTGATGCCCAACAGGTCCGTAGAGCTGGGTATTGCCAATCATTTTGTTTTGCGACACGTATCATAATAATTGCAGTTGATACGATATGTATCACAATATTATTGCATATTTAAATAAACTGAAAATATACAAGTTAGCCCATGCTTGCAAAACGAACGTCTCTTGTATAATTTCATAAATCCATTGTAGAATATGCTATATGCCCAGAACAAAACAACAAGAGTTCTAGGAAGTGAAAGATGGTGTTCTGCCTGAAAGAATTTCCAGGAATTCGAGATAAGACAATTTCTTCCTTTTAACTGCAGTGTTGAAACCAACACTGTTAGTTGTAGCAATAACAAGAGTTTCAAGATAGCCGTTATGGTAGTCATAGTGGATGTAAGATCGGAATTATTTTCATTCAGGACAATCTATGCAAAATTAGATGTCCATTAGTGAAAACCCCATGTGAATATCACCATCCACGCAGAAGGAGTAGCAATTTAAGATCGGAACCGTTTTCATTTAGGACAGTCAAGGCATCGTTAGATTTGGCAGGCGTAGCGATGAAAAGATTTTCAAGATGGCAGCTGTATTCGTCACATAGAGTGTCATGTTAGTATCATTTTCCTTTTGGATACATACACATCATGTGAAGTCTTTCGGGGGAAAACCCAATGTCGATATGACCATTCATCCAGGACGACTAGCAATAACTAGATTTTAAAATTGGCAACCATGGTGGCCATACTGAAGTTCAGATCCGCGCAAGTTTAATTTGGAACCAACAGTCTGGTGAAAACCCCTGTTGAATAACAAGATTTTCGAGATAATTTCCGTAGTGGCCATATTGGATGTCATATCAGCACCATTCTTATTTAGCTCCAACTAGATCTCACAAAATCACTTTCGGGGGAAAACTCAATGTCGTTATGACCATCCATTTAAGAGGAGTAGTGATAACAAGATTATCAAGATGACTGCCGTGGTGTTCATATTTAGCATCAGGTTGGCACGATTTTCACTGAGGACCAAGCAGACATCAGCATATGTGAAAACCCCATGTTGATATGACCATCCATTCGGGAGGAGATGCAATAACAAGATTTTCAAGATAATCGCTGTGTGGGTCATATTAGATGCCCGAGTGGCACCATGTTCATTTAGGACAATCTAGATATAAGATTTATTCTGAAGAAAACCCATTCGTTTAGGAGGAATATCGGTAACAAGATTTTCACTATGGTAGCCATATTTGGATGTCAGATCGGCACCATTTCCATTTAGGACCAACTAGACATCTTAGTTATTATTTTAGTGAAAACCCCATGCTGATATCACTGTCCATTCAGGAGGAGTAGCGATAACAAGATTTTCAAGGTGACAATAATGCATCGAAGACATCGAACCAGCGCTACAAGTCATCCGAGCAAAGATTAAGCTATGTTTGAACTTTTTATTTTAAGCAAACATTCCCACACCTTGGACACACAGGACTTCTCTTTTAATTTTTGCTGCTGTTTTGCCATTTCACTGAGTCGATCCTGTAAAAATAAATGCTGTATTTTTAGTTATTGTTTGCACTGTGGTGCTTCGGTGCTGAAATTTAAACAAAACTATTACAACCTATGAATGGAACAGCATCTACACCCTGCAGATTTAAAATTGTGATGTTTTTCCATGAAAAGGCGTGCGGTTTTTTCACGCTGTTTGTTAGAGGGAGTAACACATGAGAAGAAACGACCATTTTGTGGGTTCATCCTGAAGTACAAAATGTATCTCCAATATCGAGAGGAGCTTTTGTACTGCTGATACAAGGAGATTGATATATACCAAATTTGGTTGAAATCCAGTATGGGATTGACTATTACATTTTTTTTGGCGAGGGGAGGCTAGGAGCTTTTTTTGCTGAAAGATAATTTTTCAACTGTTATAATGGATATAATAGGTTGTTGTTTTTTTTCAGTAAATCAGAGAAAGATTTTTTTTGGAGCTATTTTGACCCCCTCCCCATCACCACTACCACTTGAAAATTAAGAGTTAAGGGGTTTATTGTATGGAAAGGCAAGCATGCGAGTTTGTCATTCAGCGGCCATAATTCTGCTAAACGATGATGTAACATGCTGAAAACCTAAACTTGAATTAAACTCAGCTGAAGTCTCATTAGTATAACTGCCTTATTTTGTGTGAAATACAATGATAAGAAATGATGTTCTTGTGCAACAATATGGATATATTTGACAATTAGGAGCAAAGTTTCTGCTAAATGATTGTATGTAAGGCTGAAAATCACAAACTCAGCCGAAAACTACAAAATTTGTTGTTTTTTTCAATAATAATGATAACAAAATGAATATTATAATAATAAACAGAAACATTGTGAAGAAATGACGTTGAATGGGTCCAGTAAACAAGGAAAAAAACCTGCTAATAAAACGTAGAATGCTGGTATTCAAACTCAGCCTCGTTTTTGTCCGTATAAAGCTGTCTGCCATATTTTATTGAAACCTAACCATAAAGTAAAATAGTTATTGTGCAAAACTAAAAGTGGGCGGGTCCATCAATCAAGGGCCATAACGCTGCTAAATGAGGACATAGAACACTAATCATCAAACTCCAACAAAGGCTGATCAGGATACAGCAGCTTCCTCTCTTAGTCAATTAAAACATTAGTCAAAGTGATTAAACAAAATATCAGAGCTGCTCTGACAAGAAACCCAGATTAGGTAAATAGCTACTACTTTGATGTCTTTAGTAACGTAACAATAGTGCTTATTGCAAAATTTGAGGTAAAATGAAAAATACACAGCTACGGAAGACACTGAAATACATTCTGATTATCTTGGTTGGGTTTCTTATATCAGCAGACCTGATTTCTGCAACATTTCTAATAATTGCTACGGTTGACTGTCACACAAGGCCTCTGCAAAAAAAAAAACAAAAAAAACCCCAGATTTATTCCGCATGTTTATGGCGTAGAAACATAAAATTGATTCGGGAAGTTATTGTGTAGAGAAGCAACTGGCTGTGTCTGACAATCAAGGACTATAACTCTGCTAAACGATGACTTAGAATGACTGATAATAATCATTCTCTAGCATGGTCTTGTCAGTATCAAACTCCCTACCAAATCTTGTTGGAATAAAATAATAAATACGGGGGTTAATTTGTTGTAATGAAAGTGTATGGACAAAAAGGACTGAAGGACAGACAAACGGAAAGCAATATTTCAATATCCCTCGATTCCTACGAAAAATGGTAGACAGTATCAATGGTACTATGAAAAACTGTCCATGAAAGGCTATTGTCTGTTTAAATAAGGTGCCCGTAAAGACAAGATTTACTGGCATTATATTTTCAAAATATTTTCAAAATTTTATATTCTTTCTTGCAGAAAATTACCGTGAATAACGTGGTGTGCAAGAGGATATTCAAGAAGAAATCAAATTAAGGGACCTGTCATTAAACATAGTATAACTTCAAATACAAGCAAGGTAGTGCAAAAATACCATATTTAAATCATCCCTTGTACATGAATTTGGTCTGGTAATTGGAAGAAACATGCATTTTCACATCAATAATTGGTGAATTCTATCCTTTAAACTGATTTTGTAAAAGAAGTCGTTATCAAAATATGTAAAAGCTACACAAGTCGTTTCTAGAATGCCCGTAAATACAGTTATTTCAACATTTTGTAAAAATGTTTCAGTGCATTCAGATTTTAGTTTGAAGAAAATAAGAAAGGCATCTGAATTAAAAACAAAAGGGTAAAATTACTCAAAACAATGTGCCCATCGTCAGAAGACAAATATGAATTATGCAACGGACGATTTGTAACAATGTTCGAAGTTATGTTTAAAATCTCGACGAAATAAACAGTTATCACCTTTCTTAGTTTGCAAATATGTTTTCTTTGACAGTATATAGGTTTCTCTTAGCTCTAGTGGTCATAGACCAAAGACAATTCACGCATTTGGAAAGTAGTAAAGCACGAGAACTCCCGCAAATTAGTTCCTAATCACGCACATAAAATGTACTCTGTGCAGTGTATATTGTTTTATTTACAGTTAACCCTTAAAGTACTTGTCGCGACAAAAGTCACGCTGCCTGTAGAGGTCTTGTAAAGCTTGTCGCAACGTTTTCATATAGGCAGCTTTTTACCCACCAGCGCACTTCAGCATGACGTGAAGGGGATCAGCTTGAGGTTCCGGAATTGGTGAGGCAGATCGATATATGCCAACAACGCGTAAGTGGTTCTCTGTAAGGGAAATGCAGTGTAATATTATATATAATGTCATTAGAAGCTCCACTGTTCGGAACGTGTAGTATTATGAAAGAATTCACATCTGTATCTAATGCGGGAATTACATTGCGTGATTAATTGTGCTTTTGTAACGTCACGGAAAAGATTAAATCGCTCTTCAGCCTGAATGTGTTATATAGATTCTTCAAAGAGGCCAAAAAGAGGCTATTTGATTTTTCAAATACGTATCAGGATCACATAAACAAATTAACTTGGTGGAGAATCGCACTGGAGCCAGCATGATGAAAACTCTGCAAAGAATAGAATGAAGCACCAAAAAGGTCCTTGTTTGATATTTTAAAAAAAGGTTCAACTTGCCGACGTTAACCGAGTCGTCAGTAAATGAAGACAGCAAAACTTCCAGCAAAAACAGCGAACAATCCAGCAAAGACGTTGAAACGTCCAGGGAAGACAGTGAATATCTTCGGCGATCAGCGTCAAGGGTTAACCAGTTAGATAAATGCCCTCAACAAAAATATAAATTGAGCATGAATATATCGTTCGTATGTATGACTATTCATGCATTCACAGTGGCAAACAATATCAGAAAATCTTATGCAGCTTGGGAAAAGGTAGGAAAGAGTATGGTGGGATTTCTGTGAAAAACTATTTAAGTGTAAGGACACAGAAACCATAGAGTCAATTTCCAACTAGTGTAAGGCGTTTGAAATCATTGAATGCCAAAACAATAGGTGGCATTTAGGAGTTGGTGTAAGATTTTACTGGCATGCGTGCAATGATCTTGCCGAATAATGGACTGTAGGAATTCTGCTCGAGCAGGAACAGCTATTCGATATTGATCTGCTGTTTCTGCATCCTGGTGATAAATATTGTTAATTAGACGCTACCAATATTTTCCGCATTACTGTCATGTGTGTAAAGTATTTATGGCTCAAGGTCATACAGTCAAATACTATCCTATACAGTATGCTCTGATGCTGCCTCAAATAAATGACACGATACACCTGAGGTTACGCTATTTACTGAGAACATAAATGCGTGTATCTATTAAAGAATACGATCCGGACGTATATAGGAAGTTCGATGGCATTGGGACACAATAGAGTCGAGGGCGTAAGTCTTAGAAAACGTGAACTTTGCAACAGAACTTGTCATTATGAATATTGTAAATCACATTTACTCGCGCTAAGAGTTGGAACTTGTGCTTGACCATGCCATAAATGTGGTATTGGAGTCAAATCGCGTAATTAGCAATGCAGAACATGGAAAAGGGGTACCAAAAGTGAAGTCAGACGCAGTTATACTTACATTCTTAAGACTTCCTCCAGATGAGCCACGACTTGTAGTGAGGCAGCTTCGTGCAACAGTACCTCCTACTGTGAATCAGCTTGAGCAATCTGGCCAGAGTGGGAGGAATTTTATGACGAAGTCAAAACATATAAGAGACAGCATTTGAAAGAAGAGGATTTCGTTTGTGACCGGAAAAGGATATAAAATTTTAATACGAGTACACGAGGCCACACTCAGCTCCGTCGTCTAGATTGAATCTCCACACTATTCGGCTGACATTGCACAGTTGTCGCTGAAAACGGAATGGATCGCCTCAAGATATTAATAAGATCTCCGCTGACAATGAAATCAGTGTGCTGGACCATACGGTACCAGTTACAATATCGAGCCAGATATTGTCAGGATCACCACCACGATTCAGGTTAATCTAACCTGTAACGCCCTCAGTGGCAGTTACCGTTCAGGTGCTGAAAGCGTAGCCGCCTAGGGTTAGTTATTGTTCAGGTTCTGCCCGAATGCGCCCCCGGGTGATCTACTCTAGGTATTTCTGACGCCTTCCGTATATCCTATATGCAACAATCCCCGAGTGACAGACGTTCGTCTTTCCCTCGTTAACCAAGACGGGCACGCGTTGGACCTCTGCGTGGAGACTGACGATACAACTGTATATTAGAGATCGACCTCGTATTTAACTCAATGACGGTTTTACGCGTAAAACCCATTTGTGTTATCAACGCGAGACAAACTGTTTACACGTCATATTACGGAAATGGAGGGGCCGCAGGCGGCCGAGTTGTCTTAGGCGTTCACCTTTACAGATCACATCTCACTTCTGTCTGCGTGGTTCGAGCCTCAGGCTCAGCCAATATGAGAAAGCGTTACATTAGCTTCCTGTGGGTCTGAGGTTCGTCCCGAGGGTTTCTCGGGTTCTGCAGATGTACGCGTGTGCAGCAAATCCCTAGTGAGAATGTCATGCAGAATCTAGAAGGGGTTCCGGGTTGGGATTCTTGATAGGTAAGAGTGGCCTCCTACCTCAAATATGAAACAACTAAAGGGCTTCACTGTAGTATTTTGTTTATCTTTGGAGTGAACCCGTAATGCCCGGGGTGAATGAAATCCTTTCTGTTGTCTTTAATAAGTGATTATCCTTTTCCTGATTTTATTTTTGAAGTTATAAATATTCATGTGTTCTGCTCCTGTTTTTGATGTTACAGTTATTAAATTCACAGACTAAGCCGCTGTCTGTTCACTGTAGTGCAGCCAGTCACACCCTTTATTTATGGAGTTAATTTCCTTATGACGTCGGTGAATGAAGACAGCGGCTTTCGTCTCTCAATAAATATACTTTGTTTATGGACGTGTTAATTACGTTTTTCTTCTAAAGAAAAGAAGTCATTCATTGGCATGTTACCGTGTTTAAATGTTTAATTCATCTTCTAATGTATATACATCTAGTTTTCAATTGTAAATTTTTTTGTATATTTTTAGTGCTATATAAAAAGCTTTGAGATGAAATAAATGCAATATTTTGACACGAACTGTGAAAAAAGAATAAAATACATGTAAAATAATTGTGCGTAATTTTCCTTCTTAGGCTCTATCGAATTTCGACAGTGAAAACTGGTTATCTTGCACAGACCTGTTATGAGAGACCACCTGTCTTGAAAGACCGCATTTTGTTGGCAGAAATGGTGGTATCTTCGGACAGAATTTTGAAATTTAGAAATGGCTAATACCAAGCCTAATTTAAACACTGGTAATTTAAATGTGGTGTATAAAACTATATGACACTTAAAGGCTTACGATAAACTAAGTATATAAGAATCTGAAAAGAAATTAAAAAGAAAGGACATTTATATAATGAAAACACCTCCGTCTGAACAAGCAGACTATGAAAATGTTCGACTTCAAACCCTAATACATCATTATGAAACAGATAATGAATCTGGCATAGCAGTCTGCAACGCAGTGAAACTTTGGAACAGTTCGTGTTGGTAAAAAAAAATCCTTTTCTGGAGCATAGATGTCGAAGAGACAATACATTTGAACTGTAGAAAAGAACAGTTTCCGAACTTGTTCAAGCTGGTTAAGCTAGCTATGCAGCTGCCCAGTCAAAACACAGACTGCGAAAGGGAACTTTCAACACAGAACTAAATTCTTACACAGATAAGAAATAGACTATGCTCAGAACAATCAGCAGATTAATGATTATACAACTAGAGGAGGCATCTTTTGCGGATTTATATTTCAAAAGAGTCCTTGCAGAGTGGAGCAGGAAGAGAGATGGATATTTAAGTGTTAGATAAATACTGAAATATCATTCACGTACATGTAAATGGAATTATAAAATATTTTATAATTCACATAGATGTAAATGGACTTTGAACTAATATTATTCATATGCATATAAGTGGGCGCATAAACGCTTTCATTATTCTCTGTATTTCTTTACAGATGAGAATGTGCTCTGTTAGAACACGGTCAATATGCTGTAACAGTGCTAAAGCCATTATGAAGTTAGGGTAACATATCGTTTCTTAATCGTAGGCACTGCTGTATTGATTTATACCATTCAGCTTTCGTTCTACCATAGGCAGGTGTCACTCGGTGATATAAGCTTTCTGAGAAGCGCCAAAGGCCTGTGTAAAATCTGTTTAAGACATCATTCTGTATTACTATTGTAGCCTCTCATCTTTTAGGAAAAAATCAAACACAACATGACTGTATTGATATAAAAGCCATGCAGCAATCACGTGATATATGCATATCAAAATGAATATAAATTCAAGTATTACAATTACATAAACTGCGTATCATGATACGTATCAACATGAGATTGTTGATATTGACGAATTGTTACAATCATGAGTACAAATATTACAAGCACGAGTGCAAATAATACGGACGCATAAGTGCATGTATTTTAAGCATGAGTGCGGATATAGGTATGAGTACAAATATTACAGAGGAATGAGTACAAATACAGGTATTAGTGCAAATATTACAGCTATATCACAAGCATGAGTGGATGAGTTAAATGATTCACAAAAGAAACTTTCAACCCCCCAAAAAAAAGCATGAACATGATGTCCGCTATTTCCATAACAAACGTGAGTCATGTAATATTGAAAATACCATTCTGATTATTTAAACAGTTATTTAGAAGACATGTTCATAACTATTTGCAAATCGAATGGTTCAGATTATGACCTGTGCTCTCAAGGGCCTATGAAAAAAATAAAAAAAAATAAACATAAGGTATATGAAGGCCAAGGGCTATCCCGTCTCCTTCAGATACGTCCCATTTTACAAGTCAGTCCAAACACTAAATTCGAAAACAATAAGCAACTGATGAAAACCAGTTTTAAAAGAAATTAAAAGCCTCGGAGTCAATAAGCCAAGACAACGAAAAAGTCTCGTTTCCGTAGGCGAAATGGGCTGTCACACTGCAGCTGCTTTGCAAATTTTCCTGTTTTACTTTCTTGGACAATGTTTGGATTTATAGTAGGATAGAAGTCATTCAGATCATGTAAATAGCTGGGTTCCTATAACAAGGAGCATGAAAGTGATAGGGCATAAAGATGTCGTCTTTAGCTGGTTATGACAACGGCAATAAATATACTTACCTTTATGCATCATGAATTACCTTAAAATGTGCTTTCTTAGTTATTTCTGCTAATCTGAATTACATTCCAGAACAATTGATCCACACCACGAAAACATGTACTGTAAGTTCGACTTCATTTCCAACAGAAATCACATTCCCCTTGCTGTACTCAAAACGAAATGAATGTGATATTTTCTAGCAAATAACATTTAATACTGTGTCTATTTGATAATTTCAGTTATTCAATTCATATTTTTCCCACATTATAATTTCAAACAATCAATAACAGAACGGAAACACAAGCGTACTTGAATCAAGGCCAGTCACTCCACTCAAATGTACATCGTGCTGAATGGGCCCAGTTAATTAATCCAGTCCATCGCAACTAGAAAAGCCGAATTTAGCTTGATCGACATAAAAAAACAATACCTCCATTCCAGACCAACTGTTAAAGTTTATGCCTGTTTTATTTGCTTTATAACGGGCAATCTTCTGACGTCAGCGGTATTTAAACAGTGTAATTGCACCTGCAGAGCAAATGTACAATGTTTTCATATTTTACAGAACATCTAATGTAGATATTCAGGATGTAACTTACATACGTAGTAAATGATTATGAAAAAATTACAACCATTCACGGTCTAATGTGCGCAAACACTTGCTGAAAACACTCCGAAAAGACTTCACACCATAATGTTAAAACTATTCCCCGAGAACGACAAACGTTCGTTATTGCTCCGGTGGCCTAGTGGTTAGAGAATCCGCCTCGGATGCGGGAGGTCGCGGGTTCGAACCCCGACCGAGTCATCCCAAAGACTTATAGAAATGGTACTAACAGTTGCCTCGCTTGGCGCTCAGGATTGTGAAGTTAGTGTTTGGACTGGTCGGCCTGGTGTCAGGATAATGTGACTGGGTGGAACATCATACTACATGTCTGCGGCATGATGCCCCAGTGCTCAACATCATTATAAACTGTCACACTGCATTCATCGTAGCCATATGACTGAAAAATACTTAAAACTACGTTAAAAATCTAAATCACGCGCAAACGTTTATAGTGATTACACCGTAATAAATCTTGTCTAAATGATACTATCCTTCGTAATCTCTCTCTCTCTCTCTCTCTCTCTCTCTCTCTCTCTCTCTCTCTCTCTCTCTTACAGTTTCATGTGGATCGTTTCATTTTTAATTAGAAACTCGAATCTTCAACAACCCAGTTACACATTTCAGAGTAAGACATTCTGTTCAGTAAGGCTACTCTGGATTCTGCATCAGAACACGAATGTTTATTTATTTTCCCACAAAAAATGCATGTTAATAATCACTCCCAAACGTTTGTGCTTTTCTGTGCTATTTAATTTACTTCCCTGAGCAAATATATTGACATCCTCTAATTTCTTATTGTTTGGCCTTGGTCCAATTGTCTTGCAGTATTAATATAAAAGCCTTAACGTCCTGTTGTAAATTGTGTACAAGGGAAATGGTTATATTGCTGATGACTTGTAGGGTTGTGTCATCCGCAAAAACACCAGTTTCAGTGGCATTCATATGAAATAGTGAATTATTAATGAAAAGAAGAGAGATCAAATGGCCAAGAATAGGGCTTTGAGCGACTACACTCTTGGCGTATTTTAAAGAAGTTGTGGGGTTTTTTCAAACACTAAGATAAGATTGGTAACATTGACATGGGTCGAAAATCGTTTGCTAACGATCTTTCACTTTGTTTAGAAACTTGGAATAATTTGGCAACTTTCATATTGGTTTGAAATATTCCCCTAGCAATAATTTTGTTTATGATGCTAGCATGCGTAGGGGCGACAACCTGAGATCGTTGGGTATTTTTGGTGAGATTTCACCAAGTCCTGTTGCTTTGGTGCCATCAAGTTTATTTAAAATATCAATAATTTCTTGAACACATTTTAGGGATCTGGAAGGATATGTGAGATGAGACTTTCGATTATACAAAACCTAAAAAAGAGTGAAAAATCGTGTGATAAGAAAGAATTTTTTTCCATGTATTGAAGTTATCTTGGAGTCCTTGTTATTGACACAATCAAGCATTTGCCTTCACCTTTTCAGAATTATAGTACATTCATAGTGATGCCTTTCATTTAATATGAAAGATTATTTATTTTAGAGACGCATGCATATTAAATGACATTGATATGTTCCTTCATGATTTCAACCATAAAACCCTTTGTCGGAAAGTTCGTGTATTACGTCACTTATTTTGACGCACTTCAAATGAATCTAATTCTCCCCGTGACACAGTAATACACGTACTTATGTCAAAA
>JAECUM010043699.1:0-10319 GCA_016617855.1 Megalonaias nervosa
ATATATATATATATATATATATATATATATATATATATAACTGCTTGTATAGCTTTCAGTAAGTGTATATACACCTAGTAATATGGGACTTAATCATACGATGGAGATAAAAAGCTACTCAGGTTGTCCACTAAGCCATTTTAACCTGTCAGACGATGAAAATGGCAACTGAAAAATGGGTTAAAGGGATAAAATGTACCTTTCCCAGGTGTATTTACCTTGGATGTGGGAAAACAGCACAAATAAGTAAGTCTAACACAAAATGCATTCCCTTTTATTGTTAACTTTGGTTATGTCATTGACTGAGAAAGTGCGGCGTTGTGGCTTAAGCTCATATCCCATTCTAAAGAACCATTTTACTTTAAGTATTGTTAATTATTAATAATAATTGTTAATTGACACTCTAAAAATTACACCATAAATGTTCAAACAGATGATTTGAATTAACTTTGTACAACTGATCTGAACATGGTTACCGGTCACGCTTTGAGCAAATGTCCATACATTTTGGAATGTTTGGGGTCAGAATTTCACATTCATTACATCATGTAGGATCTAATTGTACCTATAGATGATATGCTGATTGCACCTATAGTCGATATACTAAATGTACATCCAGTTGATATGCTAATTGTACCTATAGTTAATATGCTAATTGTACCTATAGTCGATATACTAACTGTACCTACAACTGATATGCTAATTGTACCTATAGTCGATATACTAATTGCACCTCCAGTTAATATGCTAACTGTAGTACCTATAGTGAATATGCTAATTGTGCCTATAGTCAATATGCTAATTGTGCATATAGTCAATATGCTAATTGTACCTACAGTTGATACGTTAATTGTACCTACAGTCGATATGCTAATTGTACCTATAGTTGATATGCTAAATATATTTAATTATATATGGTATTGGTAATATATTTAAATTTAAATTTAATAGTTTGACAGAGTGCGGCTTTGTAGTATCAGCTGATGTCACATTCTAATGAACCATTCAACTTAATTGTTAAAAGACACCCATAAAAAGACATCAGAAATGTTCAAAAAGATTATTGAATTAAGTTTCACAATTGATTTTAGTAAGTGCACGATACATGTCCCATATGTGGAAATGGCCATCCTTGCCTTCGAGTTTTGGGTATCAGAATTTTACATTTAGTTGATTATATAGGTTCTATTGGTATCTACAGTTGATCAGTGAGGCACATAAGTGGCTGCATGCCTCCTTAAATATCCAAACAAATGTCTTGTATCCATCCTGAATCAGCTTACTTATCGTAATGTCGTTCATTTTAGACCATTGTCATTCTGTGAATACTGGTATGTTCTAAATGATACAGCAATGATCAAACCTCACCATCCTCACGTTGCCTTAAACTTTATGATAACTTAGTAGTTATTAAGGCCTGTAATTGCTGGAAACCTCATATTAGTGGGATGAATAGTCGTTTGAATACATGCCCGAATGAATTCCAGGCCTCGAATGAGCTGATTTGCAAATATCATTGAATATGCTGATGTATCACAATGGCATTGTCCAAAACTCCTTTGAATGAATTCACAACAATTCTAGAACAATATTTTATTCTATAGTCAGTTAGCATTTAGCAGTTCTAAATAAATGATTCATTTCAAATTTTATCCTAAACACAGCATCAAATAGATGTGCAGACTGATTTTAAAACAAAAACATAGGAAATTGGAACTTGGAATCAGGAAAAGTGTTCAACTCTGTCCTTATATACCTCTCCAAGAGTAGTACGACTCCAATTCGCACTACTTCATTGTGTCTTATGTCGCAACACAAATCACCTAATTTAATCGTCCAATGGGAAACTATCCCAAACTGGTTTATTGAACAGAATACAAACTCAAGTAAACAACCTATTTATAGATCATAGCAATATGCAGTCATTCACCAAAAATTTTAAAACACAATATAGATATACATTACATTAGCTGGGAAGTAATCCAGAGGTCAGTTGGTGATGCCTAGTTATCATTCAGACATGTCCAATGTGCTCGCCATAAGTTACCACGATTAGTTTATACTAACCACTCTTTATAGAATATATCAAGACCTGATTTAGATTTTTAAGCAAGAGATGAGTACCACAGTTCAGTAACATAGAGCCTGCGCCGAAGCTGTTTTTGCCCATTACATTGCTTTATTTTGTGGTTATTGAAATTGAAACGTAATGCATGTTTACTATAAAACATGGCATTGGTCCCATTAGAATGGGAAATTTGAGTATCTCGTATTTGTACTACCAAAAGAAATATTGCAATTTGCTGCAATAATCACTGTGAATTATGTTGATTCACTGCTGCTGGATAAAATGTTATCAGATCTATATATTCAAGCTACCACTTGTTTGAAAAACCATTAACTAGTCAACGTTGCTCTCGAAACTTTGTAAGTTTGACTTTTAAAATGTTTATGAAAATTTAATTTTATCTTCAAATTTAGTGTTCTTAATTGAAATTTTGTATTTAACTTCGCTTAAAATTTAATTAATTATGTTTTTATATTTTAAACATATTTTTGGATAGAAATTGAATTGTGTTACACTTAAGGTGTTATTGCGTTGAATAGTTTCTTAACTGAGGAAGACAGCAAATTTAGTTTTGGCGTCTCACAAGCACTTGGTCCAAAACACGCACTCTCTGGAACATTAATGCTATGCACTACTCACGGTTGTCATGCATGCACCTTGGTTCTATGAAAATTAAAAAGACTTCGTGAGTAGGCGTGCCATGGAAATATGAGTTTGACTATAATTGGCCATAAATAAATTAGCTTCACTGGACTCATGTTGCAATTATTACTTACAACTCAGTACCGTGAAAGTAATCACAGTCTATTTTAGTACATTTTCCTTTTTCATTCTGGTGGTTTTGCACAAACTAGATTTAGGGGTATTCTTTCCTAGTCTGGAAGTGAACTCTGCGACCTTCTGCACGTTGTTCTTTTTAAGAGTACAGCCTCCCGAAACTCAAAGATAACCTTAGACACAAACACTTGTTCATCTTTGAAGCTGCAATAGACTGAAGTGTGATTTATTAGGATTTGGAAACAGTGGAAAGTTCCGTACCGACAAACAAATGTAGAAATTATATTCGAAAACTATTTGTGACCTGATTCCATTTGACAGAGAGGTCTGGTTAATACCCGCTTCGAGCGTTTTGAGAGAAACAAGCGAATCTGTTTTCTATAAGTCAGTAACTTCTGGTGGGCCCACTACAGCTCCGTATTAGCTGTAGTGCTACCCCTACACATTCTTTGCCCCAGTACAACTTAACTGATATTACATGAGTCAATAAAGGCTTTAAAGGTTTTTATCCATGCACAAAATTTGTATAGTGAGGACTTGTTAGTTTACCACTCTTATGTATATTTAATTCAATTGTTTGTTTGTTAGTTTAAACATATTTTTATATTTCATTGCATGCTATTGTAATGTAATATTGTATGCTCTACTTGACTTTATCCAAAATTGAATTCATTTCTGCTTGACCTGCTTGACTTTTTTATTTTATTCATTGTAAAAAACTAATACATAGCTAAATTATTATCTCTGCGTATGGACTTAATATCAGAATCATTATTAATAGAAGAGGTAAATATGTTTATTTGGGTCAAAGTTTTGGAGTTTCCTAAGTGAATTATACAGAATCCAGGTTATTGCTGTAAACATGAGGATCATTCTAGAAGGTTAGTTTCATTTAGGTAAATTTTTTTAAAAGTAGAAAATGCTAATTGTGACCTGACGTCAAGTAGAGAACTATATAATCTTGTGACTGTGAGGACTTGGTCATTCGTGCTTTAACATCTAGCACTTTCAAGTTGTATTATGTTGTGACCAGTTCGGCTGAATTTTATTTTCTTCAAATTATTGAATTCAAGTGTTTATTTTCTCTGGAAATACAAAAGTGCTCTGAAAAATTCTTGGATAGGAACATTCATTGGAATTTATACTGAATTCAAACCTGGAATTATACTACTGTGATTCAACAAAAGACTGTTGACTCATCAACACTCTATAAGCTATAACATACACGTCATCGCCTTCAATTTTTGGATTTCTTCGGGACTTGTACTTAGTTTTATTCAGGACTTTAAATTACTAGGACTTGTGTCTGTAATTCTTGGATTATCTTGGAATTTAATTCGCAATATCGTAAGTTCTTTTTCTCATTTTCACTTTGTATTCTAGGGAAATAAATTATTTGTTGAATTTAACAAAACACGTTGCTTTTCACTCTTTTCTGTTGCTTATTTTAAGAGCATAGACTCGTAACACCACACATTTCATTTCGTTTTCTTCAAGTGTATGTGACGACAGAAATTGCTGTGTATATTTAATTTGCATTGTTTGTTAGTTAGTATTTTTAATTTTTTTATTTCATTATGCGCTATATAATGTAATATTGGATGTTGGACTTGACCTTGTTGAAAATTAAGTTCATTTTCTACCTGGCCTGAATTATTAATTTTGAATTTGTATTAAATATGTTCATATCAATCTGTGTCTTCAACTGTCGAAATTCCTTATGAACTGCCAGGTCTACTTGTTCTTCACTACACATTTTTTATTATAAATTTAGTAACAGACTGCTAATTATAACTCAGACATTACTTTGTAAACATTAAGAACTTTCTAGAAGGTTATTTTCCATTGGGTAATTTTTTTTTTTTTTTTTTAGAAAATGTTAATTGTGACCTGAGGTCAAGTGGAAGACTATATAATCCTATTACTGGAAAGATTATTCATTCGTGCTTAAGATCTAGCAGAATCAGCTTGTATTATTGTTGTGTACAGTACTCATTTGGGCTGGTATTTATTTCTTCAAATTGTTCAAGTGAATTTTCTCTGGAAATACAGAGTGCTCTTAAAAATAATATTCCTGGACAGAAACATTCATTGTGATTTATAGTGAATTAAAACCTGTTATTATATTATTGTTTTGCAACAAAAGACTGTTGGCACATCAGCATTTTACAGGTCATCACATATACATCAACGCATTCAGCATTGGCCTAAGTTTGGATTTCTACTAAAGTTTATTCAGAACTTTAAATTATTATGACTTGTGTCTATAGTTCTATGATTATTTGGGGATTTAATTCGCAATACCGTATTATTTTCCCTTTGCATTCTGGGGAAAAAAAATTTGTTGAATTTTACAAAGCTTGTTGCTTTTCACTCTTTTCTGTTGCTTATGTTAAGAGCATATACTCGTAACAATGGCATTTGCTAGAATTGCTATGAATAATTTACAATGATCGAAGAATAATATTCTAGTCCAATGAGCTCTATTTAGTTTCAATGAATAATCCTAAGAACTGTCTCCCCCCAAATTATCTAAACACAACATCAAAAACATATACAGAATGATGTCGACATACGGAATAAGAATCCGGAGTAGGAATGATCCAAAATAGAAACGAATCTGATTGCTCAGTTCTTTCCTAATATACACCTTCAAGGGTTTATTACGACTATATGTTGTAATAAAACCCAGGTGAGAGATCGTACATCTCAATCTATTAGATAGATAGATAGATAGATAGATAGATAGATAGAAAGATAGATAGATAGATAGATAGATAGATAGATAGATAGAAAGATAGATAGATAGATAGATAGATAGATAGATAGATAGATAACATAGTAGAGAGAGAGAGAGAGAGAGAGAGAGAGAGAGAGAGAGAGATATACCGCATGACATGTTGGAGAATTCGCATCATTTTCTTCACAATGGACAAGTTCATAATAGCGAGAGGAGATATAATCTAATTTTTGGGCCAACTCCTTGTCCGAACTGATGTTGAAAATTTCTCTGATCTTTATACAAGGATCTAGTTTAATCACCGATTCTTGATCGACACACGTTGAATACTCTTCACATTTGATAAGAATTGTGAAGCATAAAACTGTTAGAATGTAGATAAGAAATGTCACGGCCATATTATTACTAAATGGCTGTCGTCTTGCTTTAGTGAATTAGCACAATTCCTGTTAAATACAATGGCAGTCCCTGCTCTAGATCCTCCTTAGAATGATAAATCTTTCCACTGAGTCAGTGCCTACTGAGTTATGTGAAAGGCGGTTAACCAGGGTATGTGAAAACGTGTCCTGTTTAAATGTGAAAGACACGTTTGCATGAACAAATATAATAAACACTCTTCAGTGGTCACCAGTGTATAGCTCACCTAAAGGGTCACTGACATTACCATTGTATGGCGCACCTAAAGGGTCACTGACAGTACCATTGTATGGAGCACATAATGGGTCACTGTCTGTACCATCACAGTGCTGTCCAAATATTGTTGCAAGGCTAAATTTTGTTGGCTCATTTGTATTTTTTTTTTTTTGTCGTTAAAACAATAACATTTACATCTGTGGTGCTATTTTTAACACATGTGTCGTGCAGGTATCCATATACAATTGCAACGAAATTCATTAAAAAGCTTTAAAAATATCCAGATATTGCTGCGAGGGTATTCTATGATCTTGCAATGGTAAACGGTATTTGTATTGTTGCAACAGATTATAATTTTATTGAAACATTAATACTTTTGTTGCAACGGTAAAATAAAATTCTAACATTGCGACCATAAAGATAGAAAAACACAGTGATATCACCAGTGCAACAATAAAACATACAATTGCAACAATAAAACACTATAACAATTATACAACATGCTACAGCAATAATAAAACGTGTTATAACAACAATAAAACATACCATAGCAATAATTGTTGTTGTTGTTGTGGGGCTTAACGCCATTTTTCAGCACACGATAAGCTATACATGGCGGCCAGTATTAATGGTGGAGGAAGAAACCGGGAAATCCCCGGAAAGAACCACCGACCCACGAGAAGCTACTGGCAAGCTTTCTCACATATCCACATTCGCCGAATCTTAGACTCGAACCCACGCAGACAGAGGTGAGATGGCAGTGATCCGTAACGGAGAGCGCTTTAGACCACTCGGCCACTCGGGGCCCCCATAGCAATAATAAAACATACCATAGAAACAATAAAACACAATAGAAACAATAAAACATACCATAACAACAATAGCACATATCATAGATAAAACATATAGATAAAACATGTCATAGATAAAACGTATCATAGATAAAACATATAGATAAAACATGTCATACATAAAACATATCATAGATACAACATATCATAGATAAAACATGTCATAGATAAAACATATCGTAGATAAAACATGTCATAGATAAAACATGCCAGAACAACAATAAACATATCATAACAACAATTCAGAATACAATAACACTAGTTGTTGAATATCGTTACAACGGTACAAGTAACTTTGACCATTTTCGTTTACCATATACATTCAACCCATTATCATGCAACTGAGGATCACGAATATATTCATATTTTGTTGGTTAGGTTTGTCTATTGAATCACGAATATATTCATATATTGTTGGTTAGGTTTGTCTATTGAATCACGAATATATTCATATATTGTTGGTTAGGTTTGTCTATTGAATAACGAATATATTCGTATGTTGTCGGATAGGCTTGTCTATTAGATCACGAATATATTCGTATGTTGTTGGATAGGCTTGTCTATTGGATCACAAATATATTCGTATGTTGTTGGGCAGGTTTGTCTATTGGATCACGAATATATTTGTATGTTGTTGGATAGGTTTGTCTATTGGATCACGAATATATTTATATGTTGTCGGACAGGTTTGTCTATTGGATAATATGTCGACTAATAAACACAATTGTACTCGGGCTTATGTGCACGCCTAGTACAACGCATTTGATTTTTGTCATGCATGAAGTTTAGATGAACGAAAAATTGCAGGTGAACAAAAAGGACATGGGAAACGGGTAATACATAGTGTGATGTTGCGCATTTGTTTGTTTCTTTTAGAGTGGGTGTGGTTGGGTTGCGATGGCTGTGTTAAAATATCGTGCCAACAGTTGAGTGAGCCTATGCAATTTCGTTGCATCTCTTTTGTTACCTATTTGGAAATATGCCTACCATAACACTATCATGAGTAGACAAAGCTAGTATTACTTACCTAATAATAGACTTACATACAAGGTAGTTGTTGTTGTTGTTGTTGATGTGGGGCTTAACGCTATTTTTCAGCACACGATAGGCTATACATGGCGGCTAGTATTAATGGTGGAGGAAGAAACCGGGAAATCCCCGGAAAGAACCACCGACCCACGAGAAGCTACTGGCAAGCTTTCTCACATATCCACATTCGACATACAAGGTAGTAAAGTTATCATGCAGTGGTAGGTTTAGTTACATGCTAGATCAGGGACCGATAATTTAATTTTCTGCGGAAACGGTTAGGTCACTTGGGGTATTCTTCAATAATATTTCAGGGCCTCAAATGGCTTAAATTGCTCTGAATAAAATAACTCACCCACTATTATTTTCATTAAATTAGGTGAAAACAAAATTACCCGGCACGAATGCACCCCCCCCCACCCCCCCAATTAAAAGGTCACTCCATTATTTCGTCTTCAACCACATAGACCGAAGACTCACGAAGTGTGGGGTCTAAGACGATTATAAAACTTCGTACATACCGTAATATTAATTGTAAATCAGCCTTTTAGGCTCTATGATAACTATTTTGGCCACAATTTGATCATTAGTGTGCGTTACGAACCTCTTAGGTGCCATGTTTGGCTATGACGACGACTGTTCGTTTATAAACAGCACGCTATTTGTAGATTTTCTCACTGAGTCTTGTTGAACGATTTATAAATTAGCATTGTTTAATTAAAATCTAGCCATCTTTTGGGTCATAATTATCACTGATAGTAAACCACGCAGTAACTCATTTCTATATACCATATAATCGTCACATATATATTTGAATCATACATTAGCTACATGCATTTAATCTTTTAAAACCGAGGTTGTCTTGTATTTTGTTTTCCCCAGTTGTTCATTGCCGTTATCATTTGACTAACTACTTGTAAGTCCCGTGATCTAATTATGACATTGTTGACATTGTTATATCCCGTCTAACAGGGTGGGATGATGAGTTTTATTAGATCCAGTTCAAACGCTGACACAGTCACGTGAGTGAGATGTGATCAAGTTATGACCATGTTGGTGGTCTTATATCCCGTCTAACAGGGTGATACTGAGTGATTAGAACTATTGAAAACATTGACACAATCACGGGAGATGTTTATTTATAATGCAAATTATTGATGATTGAATCTGGCACCGTACTGATGCGCACACAGTTCAACAATGGATATAATAAAGTGTGTGTGTGTGTGTGTGTGTGTGTGTGTGTGTGTGTGTGTGTGATTTTGATTTTTAACGTAGCTTTAACATTTTTTCACTCTTATCGCTACAATGTTTGCAGTGTGGCAGTTTATAGTGATGTCTAGCACTGGGGCATAATGCCTCAGACATGTAACATGATGTCCTACCCAGTCACATTATCCTGACACCAGGCCGACCAGTCCTAACACCAACCTCTTAATGCTGAGCGCCTAGCGAGGCAGCTGTTAGTAACATTTTTATAAGTGTATGACTCGGTCGGGGTTCGAACCCGCGACCTCCTGCGTCCGAGACGGACGCTGTAACCACTAGGCCACCGGAACGGTATATATAATGAAGTGTCATCGTTCATGAAAGGATACGATCAAAACGCGGATCTACAATAAATAATCGCAAATTATCAACAAATGTCACCAAAGTAAGGTTCATCAAATATGATGCTGTGTTAGATTGATTTTTCACACATATAATGACCTTGCCTTTTAGGTTCAAAACCTACTATATGCACATTCCATCAACCTATATAGTGTTAGGGATGTAAGGGGTGTCCAGGGAGGGGTAGCACCTCTGGTTGGGGAAGCAGTCGTACTTCCTCGGGGGTAGCTCGCCCACCTTTGGTCCCCACTTGGCATTCAGCTCTCACCTGTGGCTCCAAGCAGCTGTAGCATGTGCAGCGGCCACATCCCGGAAAACGGCCTCGACTGGCCGGCTAAACCAGGCTGAGGGTAGCTGACGGGTCTTAAACCCTCGGTGAGTTAGGCTTTGTCTACCTAGCATGTGAAGACTGGATTCGGCAGCCTGCGCGGAGGAACCACCAGCTGGTCAACGGGCAGAAAGGCGATTCCCAGCAAGGCACCGTGGAGCGCTAAGAGCATGACGAAACACAAAGGACGTCCTGGTCATCCACTGCACTCAACTCAATCTCCGGCCGTCTCGACTTTGTCATGCTGCTGGACTCAGATGGCTTTGGGCGAGAGAGTGAGGT